>CAJQZJ010031962.1:10872613-10903706 GCA_907164525.1 Lophiomys imhausi | reverse complement strand
CCTAGTAGGTGGGTATTCCACCACAGTTCTGAGAATGCACGCCTAGTAGGTAGGTATTCCACCACAGTTTTGACTTCAGTTGCTTATCATAGTTTCTTTGCCTTTCTTATTTAATACAGATATTTTCAAATTTTAACAGGTTAAGAATGCATAATCAAAATAATTATAATCAGCTTACAAATTTCAATTCTATCTACATGTTTTGTGGTTGTTTCCAGGTACAGACATGCTCCTAAGCTAATATTGTAATGTTCATGTTTCATGTGACATTCTCAACCATCTTGATTTTATTGATTTGTATTGGTTAAAAAAAAAATAGTTCATAAGAGCTTATGGCCTGAAGTTACTTGCCAAAGATTGTTCTGAGCAACTGAAATCAGTTTCCTGTTCATATTGTGCCAACTTTCAGGTGATACACTTGAATGTGTAGCTCTTTAAGACACACATTTCTGTTTGCTTTGAGACAGAGTTTGATTGTGTACTCTGGCTGGCCTAGAATGCACTGTGTCGACCAGGTTGTCTTCCAACTCACAGAGATCCATGTCATTCAGTCCCCTGAATGCTAGGACTAAAGGAGTATGCAATATGCCTGTACCGGTTCACATTTCTTTTAAGCTAATGCTTCATAAATCTAGAATACTATCTTCAACTAAATCAGAATATAATGACATTGATAATATAATTGATTTCTAACATTAAATGAAAATAAAAAAATGTATTTGTTAGTAAACTTGAAAAAACAGAAAATAATTTTATTAGAATTCTTTATTGAAAATATATTATTTTCTCATACAATATATCCTAAGTACAGTTTCTCTTTCCTCCACTCCTCCCAGCTCTCCCGTCCCCCTGCCAAGATCTAGTCCTCCTTCCTTTCCCTTCAGAAAGGAGTAAGCTTACATGAGATAACAAATAAACAGTAAAAAAAAAACCAAAAAAAAAACATGATAATGTTCTTGGGACTCTTTTCCTCCAATTGGGTAGCCTAGTCTAGCCTCAATGTGAAGGCTTTACCTTATCTTATTGTTAAAAATTTTTAAAAAGAACACAAATTGTAATAGATTGTGAATATTATAGTTTATACTTGCAAAAAGTCATAGATACTCAGATCTAAGCACAGTGTTGGAAAAAGAATAGTGCAGAAATGAATAGAGATTCATTTTAATGCCAAAGGGAGACTAATGAAACACAGAAAGCCTGTCAACCTAACATTATTTGTCATACATAACTCAATGCTCCGATTCTCCATACAGAGCCATACATGAATTTCCAGGTTCTAAGGATGAAAAGGGAAACAAACCAAAATATCATCCCTTGACCTTTAGAAATTGTGGTGGAACTATTCTCAAGGCACACAGGCACACAGGTGGAGGTAGCAGTTCATTGGTTCTTTTGTTAGAATGCCTTTGAGGCTGCCAAGCTACACCTTTCTGACTGTGGCACTAAGGGTCAGTTCTGATGAATACTCTATGATGGACAAGTGGCCTCTCACTATGTATGTATCAGACTCTCAGACAATGCTGATGGCTTCTTTTTATTTTCATGCTTCTCATCTGTCTATTTGGATCCAAACTTAGCATATCAAGCAAGTTGATACTGATGTACGCACAAGTCAGTCTGTTAGTCTACTAGTCAGAAAAACAACAACAAATAAATAATATCTCAGTTTTGTGCACTTTAGACAGAGCATCTGGCCATACCTCTTTGCTAAGCAAGGAGAATATATGGTAATTGGATGTTTCTACTTCATCATAAATTCTTTCAATTCTCATAACCTTAGACTGAGAGTGTTAATAATATTTGTGATGATTAATTTTCTTAAAACCCTATTTATCTTAGCAGGGTATGACTACACAATCTATTCTTTTTTTTTTCTTTCACATCTCATATATTCTTTCTTCCAAATAGCCACAGCCATAAACCCTTAAATATACATGCACATGTATACACACACACATACACACATATATATACACACACAGACTACATTTTCATGTTACTAGAAAATATTTTTTAACCATGGCCAAGAAATACCTTGGAGGCAGGGCACCAATACAGAGCACATTATGCTTATTCATTATTTTTGAAATCTACTTTTCTACTGTAAGGTGATATTAAATCCAATAAATAATAAGTTTAACTAGGTTTACCTAGACATGTTACTTTAGTTTAATATAGCTCTAAATTTTTCTTTCATACATTGTGTCTCACAAATTTTGGACATATGAAACTCCACTGCTGCTAAACCAAAACAAGCACACAACCAAAATCACACACCTACATCAAAATAACAGGAAATAACAACGTTTGGTCATTAATATCCATCAACATCAATGGACTCAACTCCCCAGTAAAAAGACAGATGCTCACAGAATGGATCCACAAACAAGACCCAACATTTCGCTGCATACAAGAAACATATCTCTCTAACAAAGATAGATGCTACCTCAGAGTAAAGGGCTGGGAAAAGGTTTTCCAAGCAAATGGGCCCAGGAAGCAAGCTGGAGTAGCCATCCTAATATCAAATAAAATAGAGCTTCAACTGAAGTTAATAAAAAAAAAAATAGGGAAGAGTACTACATACTCATCAAGGGAAAAATTCATCAAGACAACATCTCAATACTGAATATCTATGTCCTAAATACAAGGGCACCACATTTGTAAAAGAAACTCTTCTAAAGCTGAAAACTCACATTGATCCCCACACATTAATAGTGGGAGACTTCAACACCCCACTCACAACAATGGAAAGGTCTTTGAGACAGAAATGAAACAGAGAAATATCATGATCTTAATATGGATCGAACATGATTTTTCTGCTAATGAACATTAATGAGAGAGACCACAGTCTCTTATCTCCAATTGTTATAGAACCAGAAAACATAGAATACAATGAAAAGATCTTTGTAAATTAATGAATGATAATAGGAGCACTTTAGAATAAACACATCATTTTTTCAATGATTATTTATAGGAAATAAAAATCCTTGAAATAAATTATTGTATGTTAACAATATTGAATAGCAACTGATATAATATAATATGAATATGTATATTATGGTGTGTGTATATAAGTGTATATATACATATATGTAAATATGTAAGCACAATGTAATATTTATTAACTATAAACACACACATATATTTATATTATATACATATAATATGTAATATAACATATACACACATACATATTATATATGTATGTGTGTTTATAGTTTCTATTATGTGACAATAATACCTTTGTCATTTAGTTCTTTATATTATGTAATGATAATAACTAATTACTTTCATTTTAGTTTTGTTTTTGTTGTTGTTATTTGAGACCAGGCATTACTACATGGCACTGCCTAGCTAAGAACCTGCTTCATAGACCAGGTTGGTCTTGAAATCACAGAGATCAGTCAGACTCTGCCTCTAAAATGCTTGTATTAATGGAATTTAATACAATTAATCACACCATCATACTCAGAAATTTCCTATATTTTCAACATAAGAATATGTGAAAACTTTGAACAAAATATTAATCATTATACTTAAGATACCTATTTTTTATGTTTATTTATTACTTCAGGTTACAACTCCATCACAGTGCCCTCTTTCCATCCCTCTCAGTTCCGCCCTCCCACCCTCTACACCTTATCCCTTCCAACCCACTCCTTCAGAGTGGAGTGTCCCTACAGATCAGTCCCTGCCCCAGTTCAGCAGTCATATGAGGGCCAAGAGCTTCCTCATACACTGGGGGCCTGCCTACAAGGTAGCACCACTAGGGCAAAATGTCTCATTGACAGATAACAAAGTCTACGTTCCTGTTCCCTTTGGTGCATTGGTTGTAGTATAGTTATCCTGGACTATATCGCTAAAATCCGATTATAAGTGAATAGATGCCATGTGCATCCTTCTGAGCCTGAGTTAGCTCACTCAGGATGAGCTTCTCTGGTTCCATCCATTTGGCTGCAAATTTCATGGTTTCGTTGTTTCTGATGGCTGAGTAGTATTCCATTGTGTAGGTGTACCACAGTTTGTTTGACAATTCTTTGGTTAAGGAACATCTGGGTTGTTTCCAGTTTCTAGCTATTACAAATATGGCTGCTATGAACATAGATGAGGAAATGTCCTTGTGCTTTGGTGAGGAATCATTTGGATGTATACCCAGAAGTGGTATGGCTGGGTCTTGAGGTAGAGTTATTCCAAGTTTTCTAAGATATCGCCAGACTGATTTCCATAGTGGTTATACAAGCTTGCACTCTCACCAGCAATGGAGTAGTGTTTCCTTTCTCCACAACCTCCCCAACAGCATGTGCTGTCATATGAGCTTTTGACCTTAGCCATTCTGACAGGTGTGAGATGGAATCTCAAAATCATCTTTAGCTGCACTTTTCTGATGATTAAGGATTCTGAGGCCAGGTGTGGTGACACACGCCTTTAATCCCAGCACTTGGGAGGCAGAGGCAGATGGATCTCTGTGAGTTCAAGGCCATCCTGGTCTACAAAGTGAGTCCAGGACATCCAGGGCTACTACACAGAGAAACCTTGTCTCGAAAAACCAAAAAAAAAAAAAGAATGCTGAGTATTTCTTCAAGTGTTTATCATCCATTAGGGATTCCTCCTTTGTGAATTCTCTGTTTAGCTCTGTTCCCTATTTTTGATTGGATTATTTGGTTTCTTGGCACTTAATTTCTTGAGTTCTTTATAAATTATGGATATTAGCCCTCTGTTATATGTGGGGTTGGTGAAGATCTTTTCCCAATCTGTAGGTTGCCATTTTGTTCAAATGACAGTGTCTTTTGCCTTACAGAAGCTTTTCATTAAATGACGTGCCATTTATTGATTTTCATTTTAGAGCTTGAACTGTTGGTGTTCTGTTCAGGAAGTTGTCACCTGTGCCGATAAGTTTGAGGGTTTTCCCCACTTTCTCTTCTAATAGATTTAGCATGTCAGGCCTTCAGTTAAGGTCTTTGATCCACTTGGACTTACGTTTTGTGCAAGGTGATAAGGATGGGTCTAATTTCATTCTTTTACATGTCAACATCCAGTTAGACCAGCACCATTTGTTGAAGATGCTGTCCTTTTTCCATTGTACGGTTTTGGCTTCTTTGTCAAAAATTAAGTGACCTTAAGTATGTGGGTTCATTTCTGGGTCTTCAATTTGATTCCATTCATCAGCTGGTCTATTTCAAATTAACTGTTGCTTCTAACCTCTTATAATTTAAAAACCCTGTGTTTATTAATGCACTTTACACATTATGAAGTTCTCAGAATATATTATACTTTTCTTGTATGTGTCTTTTGTCTTTTTCCTCATGCTCTTCCTCCTACAGATTTGAATGCACCATCTATTAAGGAAATATGATGCTAGTCTTCATTGTGAGACAGAACCTTGAAGATAATGCCTTGAATCTAATGGATCTTAAGTAGCTGTATCTGAATGCTAATGCTTTGATTATATTTTAATGGATACTTCATAAGCATAGAAATAATAGTACCTGGTGCTTGGTGGTGGGATATTTTTCTTTAGCTGTTATGGTAGTCCTCTCAAGGATTTTACCCTCTCCTTTTTTTTCTCTTTGAAGAGAAATCACTATATCTTTTAGTGCATGTAATATCATGTAAATGTCAGCATTCCATGTTATGTGTGAAAGCACCTATTCAGAATAAAGATTGGTGTATTAAAAACTGGAAAGCTGAAAGTCCTTCAGAACAGTTTAGATAATGAAGATTTATAAAGCAATAGCAAATCCATTCATATAAAATATTATGTATAAGATTTATGGTAATCTGTATGATTTTCTATCAGATGCTTGAGTTATAAATAGTATTTATGTTCCTGGATCATTATTATCAGCCTTATTCCATAAACTAAAGATTATGCACATATACACTGAATATCTAATTTCTTATTAATAAATATACAAATAAACACAAACATCTGAAAATGTCACAAAAAGATAATGACTTAGGTACACATGCATTTCAATATCATTTGATGTTTGTCTCTATTTCAGTACTTGGATTGTTTAAAAAGAGACAGAAAAGAAGTAGTAACAGTACACATACATTTGAAGGGTTTAGCTTTACAGAAGTGCTACACTTAATCAGAATTTTATGCCTATTTTTTCTAGATAAATGCTTATTGTTTTTCATAATAATCACACTAGTGATTATCCTTATAAAAAGCAATTACTACCTCATGATGAAGACCAGAAACCACATAAATCCTTAGGCATTTTAAAAATTAATTTCTAGACATTAAGTATTGGCTAGAGAAAACAAGACAGAGCCGGGCGGTGGTGGCGCACGCCTTTAATCCCAGCACTTGGGAGGCAGAGGCAGGCGTATCTTTGTGAGTTCGAGGCCAGCCTGGTCTACAAAGTGAGTCCAGGACAGCCAAAGATAAAAAAAGAAACCCTAACAAAACCAAAAAAAAAAAAAAAAAAAAAAAAAAAAAAAGAGAAAACAAGACAGGACTAATGCCATTGTTATCTCCATGGATATTTTTTTATGGTAATGTTTCATATTAGTCTTACTTCCAAAGCAGTTTTTTTCCTTTCAATTAACCATGGTGGAACTATAACCCTCCACTTATATTTAACTACTAAAACTTTTACCAAAATTTTTATTTCAACTTAACTTCAAATCCTGTCTAATTCTCAATCTACTCTTTCACCTCAAGTACTGACCTCAGGAGGAATAACCATTGCTAATATCAGTTGTGAAATATGTATAGACTGGACATTAGGAATGTATATTATACCTTTTAGTTTTCATCATTGTGACCTAATTGTTATTATGTTTTGTATTGCATGTATTAATATAATAAAAGAGCCTTTTATTGAACTAAAAGGAGGAGCTATTGGGCATAAAAAGATACACCTTAAATTAAAAAAAAATCAGATAGGAGGGTGAGGGGGAAGAGGGTAGGAGGGTGGGACTACGAGGGGGAGGAGGGAGGAGACTATGATTGAGATGTAACTTGAAGAAATAAACAAATGTAAAAAAAAAGATTGTCACATTTATAGGGCAAAGGGTTTGGAGAGTGTCAACTTGGCCAGCTGAGCCTTCCTTCTTTGTATTCAGCTGCCATCCTCCACTTATTTTCTTCCCAGACTTTAGTTTACCAGAGCTCAATTTATTCTCACCCCTTCCCTGTCTACAATGAAGGCCTCTTTCTGAACTAAAGTCACAGTATAGATCTGCCAATGGTTTTATCCAGCACTGGCTTCATCTCTGGAAATATGTCTATCAATTTCTCACTATCATAGAGAATGCACAAAAACCTATGTTTCCATAATTGGATTTTTATATCAATAGTCCAATTCCTAACTAGTGTTTGATCTGGGAACTTCAGAATTAGTATAGGTGCTTAGGTATATACTCATGCACCCTGGGATCCACCCATGTTGTTGCAATTAACCTTGTATTTCAAGTCAAAGTGTTGGAGCATGACTTTTTTTTTTTACTTTATTTTTTTTATTTCTTCAAGTTACATCTCAATCGCAATCCCCTCCCTACTCCCCCCTCCAGTCCCACCCTCCCACCCTCAACCACCCATCCTCTTCCCTTTTTTTTTTTTTACAATACAATACAACAGAGGTAATTAGGCCACAGTTATGAGGGTTATATTGCTTAGCATACATTCCCAATGTCCAGTCCATATGAATTTGGCACCCGACTTTAACATTCTACTATCTAACCATCTCCATGGGTTTAAAGTTCTATATCTAACTCAACTTTCATACTAACTTGCAACACAATTTTAAACACATCTTCTTAGATCCAGAACACTCTCTTGATTCCTAAACAATTCAAAATTTAATAGCTATCTATTCTTCAACCACCTCAGAGACCTGAAAGGGATAAATATATCTGATTATATAGGAAGTACAGGGCCTGCAGCTTCCAAAACTAAGAAATGACATATCAATGGCTGCCATCCCCTTGCTCCAACTGTAGACAGAATGCTGTCTAAAAAGGACAAAACTTGGAATCATGTATGACAGCCTAGCTCTGCCAAGACAGGGTAGGCAAGTCCTTCATAACCCCTGCTCTACAATCAATGTCTGTCAGAGAAACGGGGCCAAATGACTGAAGATCAATGCTGCAATGTATGGAGAGAAAACGGAGCATGAATTTTAAAAGTAATGATATTGCATAGGCTTTCTAGACTTTCGGCTTATTGATGTGTCAAGAAGGGAAGTTAGACTGGAGTGAACACTTGGTTTAGGAGCATCCAAAATAACATGTTTCAAATTTCTACAACAATTAGATAAGTCACATTTTATTTTTGGCTACCCTTGTATGTATACCTGAAATTTATGGTTTACACTTCAATAAGGCCTCTTAAAACTAGTTCTTCAACCAACCCAGCCACATAACCTTTGACTTATAATCGGTCCTGACTGCAAGATATGCTGTGGCAATGGTGGCCAAACAATGTCTGATTTAACTTGAGGCCCACATCAAGAAAGGAGGCCCATTCCCAGAATCACTTGGATGGCCAGGAACAGGAGATTGGATAGCCCAGAGACCTAGGGTATAACCGAACACAACTGGTTTAAAAAAGACTAAAGTCACTGAAATGATTCCTAATGATGATATACTGCTGTACTCATAGACTGATGCCTTGCCCAGTTGTGATCAGAAAGACTTCATCCAGCAACTGATTTGAGCAGGTACAGAGACCTACAACCAAACATTTCTCAGAAGAGAGTCTAAATTTGAGGTCTCCATTTGGGTCCCTCTCCTCAGCACTCAGGGAATCCCATGGAAAAGTTGGTGGAGAGATGGTAGGAGTCAGAAAGAATGGAGGATACCAGGAGAACATGGGCCACTGAATCAACTAAGCTGTGCATATATGGGCTCACAAAGAATGAAACAGCAAACACAGGGCCTTCATGGGTCTGATCCTGGTCCTCTGAGTATATATTGTGACTGTTAGCTTGGCTTTTATGGGACTGCTGATATTGTGAGTGGAAGTATTTTGACTGTTCTCGGTACCCTTTTCTTTCTATTGTGTTTCCTTTTCTAGTCTCAACAGGAGGGATTTTGCCTTGTCTTATTATATTGTGTTTTGTGTGTTCATTTGTTATCTCTTAGAGACCTACTCTTTTCTATAGGGAGATGATAGAGGAGTGAATCTGGGGGAGAGGGGAGGTGAGGGAGTTCAGAAAAGTGGAGGGAGAGTAAACTGTGTTCAGGGAGTATTGTGTGAGACAAGAATCTATTTTTAATTTAAAAAATCATTGATGTTTCTTACTTTTATACCCATCTGTTGAGCTTTAATAATCTGATAATTTTTAAATTATGGATAGCCTATGAAAACAAGTAAAATTAATTTTACTATAAAAGTATATATATATATATATATATAATGGGATATGTAAAGGCAAACTACTTCTAAGATCTGGTATGTTCACCTACTTCAGATACTATTAGCAGGTGATTTGTGATTGTGACTTTAACACTCTGCTATCCTAGTATCAATCCAATAAAAATTCAATTTGCTTATTTATATCTATGTCATCTATATCTATACAAGCATATGTACATATATTGTTTATTTATATCTATGTCATCTATATCTATTCATGTATATGTACATATATATATGACATAGACATAAATATAGGACTTGGACTTGCAATTTTGTTTCCAATAGTAAGAAAAATATAATCCAGATATTAAGGATATACCAATCATAATTATTTTCAACCTCCACATGATCTGAGATCTTAAAAGCACACAAGAGTATATAGTTTTCCAATCACTGAACTTTGTTTTTTAACATTTAATTATTTATTCAAGTTACATCTCAATAATCATCTCATCTCTCCTCCCCCTCCTGGGCCCACCCTCCTGCCCTCTTCCTTCTCACCCTCCTATCTGCCTTTTATTTTTTAAGGTGTATCTTTCTTCCCCAACAGCTCTCTCTTTAAGTCCAATAAAAGGCTCTTTTTATTATAACAACTAAGACAGTAAAAAACAATATGAATAATTAGGCCACAATCATGAAAATTATAAGGTATGGCATACATTCCCAATGTTTTGTCCATACGTATTTGGCAACTGATATTAATATTCTATTATCTATCTATCTCAAAGAGTTTAAAGTTCTATACCTTATTCATTTTCCATCATAACTGGCATTACCAAATTAAAAACATCTTCTTAGACCTAGAACATCCTTTTATTTCCTAAATTTAAAATTTACCTGTGAATCTATAACTATCTAGTCATCAATCACATCAAAGACCTGAGGATAAATATATCTGAAAAAACAGGAAGTACAGAGCTAGCATCTTCCAAAACTAAGAAATTACAGAAAACTGGCTGCCAGGATAATCCCCAATTTCTCTCATTACGTTGGATCATCTATCTACCTTCAGGCTTTTGGCCCAGTATCTCAGATATTAATTGTAAAGAAGGAATTTTAAAGGACTTGCCTACCCAGTCTTGGCAGAGCTAGGCTGTTGACTTACCTTCTTCCAAGTTTTGTCCTTTTCAGACAGCATTCTGTCTACAGTTGAAGCAAGGGATTTTTCTTGTCCAGTAACAGGCTTGTCATTGACTTGGAGTAGAATTGGGGGTGATGTCAGGAGCTGACATGTCTCCATATCAAAAAATATTTATTTGACAAAACATCTATGAATGACATATTCTACAGATCTCTTGATGTTTTTGAAGACTACCTATCTATCTTGGTATAGTTGGATAAGCAAGTATTTCTTGTCTCTTAGCAACTTGATTTCTGATTAACTTAAAAAAATCTGTGATAAACTATGCTAGTACCTAACAAAATGACATGTTGAACGACTCTTAGTTTTCATTTCTTAATTATACTAAACAGTTTGTGAAAGTTGCTATCAAAAAGCTGAAACTTCACTATGCATTTTCAAGCATTACGTAGCTACAATATCTTTTTAAAAATTAATTAATTTATTTTTTATTTCTTCAAGTTACATGTCAATCACAATCCCATCCCTACTCCCCCCTCTGGTCTCACCCTCCCACACTCTTCCCCCTCACATACCCCATCTGCTTCCTTTTTTTTTTAAGTTTAAGGTATATCTTTTTTCCTCCCAACAGCTCCCCTTTCAGGCACAATATCTTAAAAAGAGTTAAGCTTAATTTTGTTTCAATATACAAAGATCACTACTGATGTAGCCAAATATAGTCTTAATTTTGTATCAATATACAAAGATAGAAGGTTTTCTGTTATAGTTCTGCAGAAATTGCAGCAAAATACACAGCGAATAGCAAAAGAAACAAACTAAAGTTCAGATAAGTCAGTATCTAAGAACATGTTCCATTATGTGACTAGGTGAGACTGGTGCTTTCATCCCTCATGCTTGGAGACAAAAATAGTGTGCTTCTTTTAGAATGTCTTCCACAGACATTTTAGTTTTGATGCTTATATTTGATATCCTTTTGATTGAGTACTTATTATCTAAATATTTTTTTAATTTTATGAGTATGGTTGTTTTCGTTGAATGAATGTCTGTGCACCATTTGTATGTTTTTTGCCTCTGGGGGCTTTAAGAGGGCTTTTATCCCCTGACACTAGAGTTATAGAAGGTTTTGAACTGACAGATGGGGTTTGGAAATTGAATTTGGGATGTCTGAAAGAGACATTACCTAAACACTGAACCATCTTAGAGTTACCCTCACTGGCCACTAGCTCTATTGACATATTTTTTTCTTGTACTTCCAAGACTCCAGAAAAGTGATAAATACATTTTTATTATTTGAAAATTACCCAGATGTTTTTAGTTAAACAGACTAGGACATACAATAAATCTTTTACAATGCTAAAAAAAAAAAAATGTGTGTCCAGCAGTACCATACCTGTTCTACCAAATAGTCATTTTCTGTAAGGAACTACATTATTGTTTACCAACCTTCTGAGTTATTTAGTTCTTATATGTAAATATTTGAACAAGTGTAAGTAACTTTAGGATTCATAAATGCATGAAGGTTATTACTTTTAGTAGGACTCATTATTCACACATATTTTCAGTCATTATAGTTATTTGAAGCATGTATATAACATGTGATAATTTAATCAACTTAATAAATGCTTTGATTTCCTCAAGTGTTTTAATGACGTTGGCATCCTCTTTTAGTTGGTTTGAAATTTTATCCTAGAGAGTTTTTAACAAATTTTGCTCTATTGTGCTGTAGAAAACCAGAGCTAATTCTTCTTCTATGTGTGTGGGCTTCCTCTTCAATCATGACGTGTCCCTTCCAACTCGTGTCTCTAATCTCGTGTAGGTTATTTATATATTTAACATACAGTGCTCACGTGTATCATTAACTAGTTCAAAATCAAACTATTCTCACAGATATTTTAGCTTTCCTATAATTATTTTTAACAATGCAGTTTTACCTCTGTGACTATTCTGTCAGCTCATGATCATGGCTACACAAATTAGGTGAAAATAGGACCCACTGACTTTTATTTATATATTGCCTGATGAATTCAGACATCTTCCTGAAATAAACTGCTGTATTATGTATGACTATTCTCTGTTGCATTTGTGCTTTTCTGAACTCATGGATGAAAGCTTCTGTCAAAATATATCATATTTACACAAAATGCAGGAATTTGAATTTAAAATAATATGTATGGCACAGAGGAGTCCCTAGATGAATTTAGAGTGAGATATAATAAGTGAGGAAAGACAACAAAGTGTAAGAATTTTTACAGCAAATTTTTCAGAACACAAGAAAGGAAAGGAGTGATTAGGATAATAGAAATTGAGTAATAAGATTTTTTTAAATGTTAATGTAACAGGCATATCAAATAAAAGACAAGAATAATACCTAAGGGAATCTAGCTGCAGGATTGCATTTCATGGGGAATGTTGTGTTTAAAGTATACATAGACAAAATGGACTGAAAATGTTCTAAAATTATATTTATCTCTATGAATATATAGGGTTTCTTAAAAACATATGAATATTTGAATTTGAAGTCAATGCCAGACAGCCTTAGTTTGGATTTTATAGCTGGGAAGAGACACTATGACCAAGGAAAATCTTATAAAGAAAAACATTTAATTAGGGCTGGCTTATAGTTTCAGCAGTTTTGTCCATCATCATCATGGCAGGAAACATGGCAGCCTGCAGACAGATATAGTGCTGGAGAAGGAACTGAGAGTTCTACATCTTGATCTGTAGGCAGAAGGAGACTGTGTGCCCCATTGGCATAGCTTGAGCATAGGAGACCACAAAGCCTGCCTCCACAGTGACACACTTCCTCCAACAACGCCACACCTACTCCAATAAGGTCACACCTCATAATAGTGCCTCTTCCTATGGGCCAAGCATTCAAAAACATAAGTCTGTGGGGGTCATTCCTATCAAATCACCACACAGACATAAGTAACTTTAAGAACTCTAGATTTAATAATGGCAATTTAAATTTAAGATATTTAGCAAAACACACACACACGATAGAAAATACTCTTGAATAATAAAATACTACTGGAATATAACCATTCCAGATCACACTGTGTAATGCAGAATTACAGTAATAAAAACAGCATGAAACAGACATGTTGATAAACAGAAACATGTTCACACACTATGGAAACCTGATTTACTATAACAAAACCAGAAATACACATTAATACACATTGGAAAGAAGACAGGATCTGCAAATTTTGTGCTAATGAGAGTGGAAGACTGCATGTAGAAAGAAAACTGCAAATTGATCCATATATATCACCATACACAAATCTCAGCTCTTAGCAGATCAGTGACCTCAACATATGGCCTACCCCACAAGAGATCTGACACTGTTCATGAGTCTGAATCCTGAGTTTAGATAGGCCATGGCCCAAGGAAAAATCAAATAGTACTGTTCTGCTAAAGATACATAGAAAATAAATAGCTCCTAAGGATATTTGGATATACCCATATTCAGTCAGTAGCTCCCTCAGCCATCATCTTAGAAATTTTCTCCTATAAGAGGTGGGAACCAACCCAGAGCCCTACACCTCACCAATGTACAGAAAGTGAAAAACTTTGGAACAAACAGACCTAATGGGATGTCCTCATAAACCCCTTCTTCTCAAGCTCAAGGAGCTATGGAGAATATGAGGCAGGATGTGTTTCAAATCCAGTGAGAATGGAAGATAACAAGGAAACAGGCTTTATAGACACGATGGAATTGACACATCTATGAACTCAGAGAGACTGTGGCAATATGTACAGGGCCTGAGCAGGTCTAATCAGATGGGTTCTCAATGCTGAGAGGGTTAAATAGACATGAGGTCCCATCACTAACAGAAAGCTATCTCCAATTGATATCCACTTATAGAGAAAAGATTAGTGGTTGATAATGGAGTCTCACTGGGTAATAGATATAAACAGGTTAAACCCTGGTTAAGGGTATACACCAGGCTCAGCAGTAGATGGTCGATGAAATATGAACTCAATGATATATTTTCTTAGACTTTTCTCTCATATTGCTTTGTTTGTTTGTTTGTTTTTTACTGATCTTTTCTTATATATCATATCATGGTTCCTAATTTTGTGTTAATATGGGTTTTGAAATATGTGTTTTTGTATGTGTGCATGTCTGCACATGAGCACACATGTTCATGTTTCTTATGCTTTCTCTTATATTTTTGTTGTTTTAAATTCTGGTTTTCTTTCCCTGTTTGCTTACTTGTCTTTCTTTTTTATTTTTTATAAATACTATTTTATTGATTATTTGGGAATTTCACATCATGTACACCTATCACACTTGCTTCCCAGTCCTCCCAGCTCTATTGCCCTCATGGTTGTGACCTTCCCCCAACCAAAAACTAATAATAAAGAGAAGAATGAGAAAACACAATTTGGGTTGCCCATATACTCACTGGAGCATGGTCGTGTTACCCACCATATATCCCCTTAAAGAAACTCAATCCTTCTCCACCCCAGCCCTGACAGAAGCTGTCACTCATGGAGAGCTACACTTCAGCATCTTTGTCACAATTTTTAAGAGATCTCTTTGATGACTTCTTGTCTAAGAGTTACTTCTTTTAAGGTGTATGGGTAAGGATTGTTACAGAAGCCTTCAATGTTCTTATTTTTTAACTGTGAGCCTACAGTCATTGATACCTCTGCATGGCACATGCTGCTGTCTGAAGTTATGTTGATGTCAGTTTGGGGTCCATGGGACATGTTTGGGTCCACAGTTCTACTGCATTAGGGGTTGTGTTGGTTACTGTGTTACCACCGAAGACCATGTGGATGTCTATGATCTGTGCTGCCACCAGCATCAATGGTGGTATTCATTGGTTGGGCCTCCAACAGAAACCATGTAGAAGTCATTATCATGTTCCCACTGACTGTAAGGGGAAAGGAAGGAAGCCTGCCTGCTTTCCAAAGAAAGAAAGAAAGAGGAAATGGAGTTAGGTTGCTAAGGTTATGGGGATGGTCTGAGAGGGAGTGAGGGAAGAAAAACTATCACCAGAGTATATGGTAGAAAAAAACATTGATTTTCAATAATAACAATAAGAATATGCATTCAACTAGGGTACAATAATTAAAATTACCATACATTAGAAACTACTTAAAAACACAATACATAATATTAAGCAGGTATAATTTCATTATATATATATATGCTTTCAAAATCACCCTTCATTTTCTTTCTTTGTGTAGTGACAAGACAACAAATATGGAACAATACAACATAAGCCCTCTGCTGTGCCACTCAGTAAGGTCATCAGAAAGAAGTAGTCAGTGTAGTGACAAGCACAGATTGTCACTCAAAATACAAACTTTGTCACTAAATATTGTATAATATAAACTAAACTTTGCGCAGAGAAAATCTTCATGGTTAGAAAAAAGCATGGAGAAAGGAATTAGTTTCTCTTCAGGAAAATGAAAAAAATATATATATATCATTAATTTAAATAGAAATTCACATTTGTTGAAAGTAAGATCTTAGTGTTTCAGGAAGTTAAATTGGAGAATAATTCTAGGGAAAAATATTTTCATGAAGAAGAACACAGAATCATAAAATGTTTTATCCTGTTATAAACCAAATGCAAGAATTTCTGGTGGTTTTTATTCCTACATTGCAGATTAATTCATTCATAAATGAGAGAAAACAGTAGGTGTGTGTATGAGGTATTTTAAGTCCATTCCAGTACTGCGGTGTTTCACTATAATTGGCCTGAATTTGATATAAGAGATTTTGCAAGCCAAGGAATTGTCCAAATTTAACTACATTCATCTGACTTTAAATTCAGCTCACCTGCAAGTGGTGAGCATCCTTTAAACATTCTAGAAACCTTGTAGCACTAAAAAGGACACCATTTCTATAATTTATTTCCTAATAGATAAATTAGATTCACTTTGTTTCATGAAGTTTTTAATAAGGGATTATTTATGAGGGATTTATTATTTGATGAAACAGTTAATTTTGAAAAAACTTAAATGTTTCATGAACAGAGGGAACAGACTAAAAGAAAACCCAAATGAAGCTTAACAATAATTATTGTGAATAATATTTTACTAAGAAATTAATTTTTATAAATTTAGGAATCTATATTTATGAGCTAAAATTCTACTGACTCACTTTGAAGATATTTGATGCATTTCTAGTTTCATTTGTTTTCATTTATGTCCATATAACTAACTGGATAGAAACAATACTTTTGGGATAAATCTTATAAACATTAAACATCATTTCTAAATAAAATAATTTCCACTGCATAGATTGAAATATGTAGCCTCTTTAAGGCTGAGGTAATTATTAAACACAAAGAATTAAAGAGTAGCTGCAAGGACAGAAGATTCCTTCCAAGATCTTGAGTGGAGTGGGTAGACACTTAGAGCCAGGAGAGCTGATAGGCTGACCAACTCAGCAACCACCCAGACCCAGATCCAGGTCTTTGAGTTGGCCCATCCCAACATCTACCCAATCTATGAACTACTGGAGTACATGAAAGGGGCTGTTCCTGCAGAACCAAATCTGCAAAATATCCATGACACAGGGCAACAACAGGATAACCCAGAGTGTCCCAGTATTGATGGTATAGCAGAAGTCAGAGACCTCGAAGCAGACCTATGACTTATTGCAAAAAGCATTTATTTGTAAGTAAAACTTTTTAGGCAAAAGTGTATACTGTGAGGCACACCATGATAAACTGCAGCTTCCATAATAACCATAAAAACCATAACAAAATGGTTTATGCTTTGGTTTGGTTTGATTTTTTTTTTTGAGGGGTGTTGCAAAGGCAGAAGGCAGATATGGAAGGATGGGAAGATGAATGTGAATCAGGCGCATAATGTGAAATTCACAAAGAATAAAAACTTTAAAAAAAAAATCAAAGGATCATAGATTTCAAGCACATTCAATCTTCCTAATGAGATGAAAGAGCAAACAGAATGCAGCAGTTGGAGAATTGTTTTTAAATGTTATTCTGATTCTGTGTGTACTTTTCTCAAGACCCAAGCCAAAATACAGAAAGCTTCCCTTTTCTTCTCTTCCTTTCCCTCTCCTTCTGTTCTTTTTTTCTCCTTCTCTTCCTTTTTTCTCCTTCTCTTCCCTTTTTCTCCTTCTCTTCCCTTTTCCCCTGCCCTTCCCTTTGCTTTTCTTTCCTCCCATTCCCTTACTCTTTTTTTCTCTCCTGTGATTTCCTCCCCTCCTATCTTTCATTTCATTTCACTTCTCCTCTTATTATATTCTTACTCTTTATTTTTCTCCTCCACCTCCTCTTCCTTCTCTTCCCCCCACTCATTCTCTATGATGTGCTAAAAATGAATCACAAAGTCCTAATACTTACTAAGCAGATGTTTGCTATACCATCATGTGGTATCTCTGGCACATATTCCACATTGTTTTAAACTGAACATGTTACTTCTCTGTCCATATACAAAGGCTTGATGATCATGGACTATGAGTCACAACTGACCATTATCATGTTCACCAGACTTCAATTGGGAATCAGACAAGCCTGCCAATATAATACTAAAACATGAGTTCTACTTTAAGAGTTGCCTCGATTATGGTGTCTCTTCAAAGCAACAGAAGAGTGAAAAAGACAGTATATAGAGTACAGTACTCTGTAAACTACCATGAGGATACCTGTTTATCTGCTAGATATGAAAACAACCCAGATATCTATCAACTGATGAATGGATATTGAAAATGTGATTTTTTCCACACAATGTAATATTATTTAGCTCTTAGGAAAAGCAAAATTATCAAATTTTCAGGTAAATAAATAAAGTTGGAAAAAATCATTCTGTGTGAGATAACCAATACTCAAAAAGACAAATTTATCATGTTTTCTTTCAATTGTGGATAGCAGCTTTGAATCATGAAATATGTGTGTTTCATTTAGAATACCCAAAGAGGTTAGAAAATTGAGGATATGGGATAATAGCAGATTTCAAGTGGTTTGGTATAGAATACAATGATATAAAGAGTTAATCAGATGGGGGATGAGAGACAGACTAGAGGAGGAAGTTAAAGGAGGAAATAACTAACAACACTACAGACCTCTAAAAATGGTCATTAGAATGCACATTACTATAGAAGCTTCCAAAGCTATATACATTTATAAAGAGAGTTTAGGTTGGGATTACCCTATGGTAGAACAAAAATGTCTCTACTAGTACTTAATGTTACCCAATGAAAAACCCCAGTACAGGCATGAGATACTTCTTGAAATTATTGGCCAGTCAAATCCTGTAGACCTCCATATATTATAGGTATGGACAATGTATTTGTTTACCAACAGATTGTGATGGTATGACCTTATTGTTAAGACAACTTTTATTTAGAACACGTAAAATCAAGTTAGCTCTGACCTAGAGACTTGATCTCTACTGGTTAGCTTTCACAACGCTGAAAGGGGCTGGACAGAAAACTAATGATCAGTCTTACTGTGAACCCTGTGAACCCTGAAAGTTATGATAGCCAGCCTTCAAGGTATGCCTACTGCTAAAAAGAGAAGTAGAACTATCCTTGTCATAAGTATCTCTTCTAAGTTCTAAGTCACTTTCTTCAGCATGATGACTTCTACAGTCTTCAGCAGATTTTCTGCATAAATGGTCTTTTTTTATTTTCTCTCACATTGATAGATATGTAACCGAACTTTTAAATTATTATTTATTTAACTCTTATTTATTTATTACTAAATTCACTTATAACAAACACCAACAATTTCTTAACTATTAATCCTATAAATTCCTACAACCCCTTTAACCTATCCACTAAACCTACTGATAATCATAACAACTACTTTCATACCCTTTTAGAATGATACAGTCTCTGGGGCAGGTCCTCAGTCGTCAGGAAACCAGTCTCGGGGGTAGACTCTTTAACGCACTTAGCAGTCCTTTTTCTGGAATAGCTCAGACGCAGGTTCGTCAGGGTAAATTGGCTATCGAAGTCTCACTTTAAATAAGGCTTGAGGCTTTCTTCTCTCTGGGAGACCTCAGCGTCTGTAGGCCACCTTACTTCCTTCGTATCAGCAACCCTGCCGTTCTGCCTCAGTCTTTAAAGCTGGCCACAGTTCCGTTCAGGCCACTGTTCGGACAGGTCAAACCCCTCTAGGCAAAAGCTGAGCCACAGGGTTTAGTCCTTGGCCTTTTGCTGTCTTGCCGAGGCTTTCTCTGCTCACCAGCTTCCTTCTGCCTCAGGGAGATCTGGCCATTGGTCTACCAGAACTTTCTCCAGCAGGACTCTCGGAGCTCTCTCATATCGGGGGCCCTTAGCACGCACCCGCACCCTGGGCTCATCCACTTGTCCTTAAATAGGATCACTCCTTGTTCCACCTGCTTCAGCTTAATTTGGGCTCTGCCCACTTAGCAGTTGAAAGCAATGCCAGGTCATAAAGTTTTTCCTTGTTTCACCTGGCTTCAACCTTGTTTTTCAGTCCAAAGAGACTCCCCTCATTTCACCTGACTTCATCCATAAGTTGATAAGCTAATTGCTCACAGCAGTTGATCTTCATGCCCCAAATTAAGAGACTGTATCAGAAACTTAGGTATTCACTAAATCTAACTTATATTAACCTATCAGCCCCTACATAGATATACTCATTCCAATCATAATTGGACATCAACTGAACAAGCATTTTTCTTTTAAAATTTTACTTCCACTTGTCGAACACAATGGTCAAGTTTCAGTGTTTATTTCTAGATATGTATTTGAACAACTAGTGATAGGATATTCATTTTTCTTCTATAAAACATTTTCTTCTAAAATTATATTTTATTATTTTGTGTGTGAGTGTAGATGTGCATTTGCCCAAACTTTACTGTGCTAAGTCTGAAGTCTGTTCTCTTGTTCCACTATGTTGTTTTTGGAGTTCAAACTCAGGAAGGAGATGTGACATCATGCATGTTTACCCATTATGTGACCGCATTGCTTTACAAGTTCTGTTTTAGTATGATTTACTCCTTTACACAGAATGTCAACTTTATTTTATAATAATTAATTATTGTTACTAGTTAGTGATCTCACATTTACTAAATGAATTTAAAATAAAGAACAAAATTTAATGCACTGGAATAATCTAGAAAAAAAGGAAAACCAGAATTTCTTGGTTCAGGTATGAACAAGAGAAAGTACATGGAAATATTGGGAGTAGCAACACCTGGCTGAAGAATGAAGAGCTTGCAATTAACATTAGACATCGTTTTTAAATTGCTAGTAAAATGTTCAAAATGATTATGAAAATAAGTGGTCAGTGTAGGGAAGCAGAAGTAGGGAAATAGAAGTGAAGTAAGATATTATAAGGGCTGATAATAATGCAGGAGGAAATACATTTTGAAAAGTGTGAGAATGTGTTCTGCAGGTTCATAGGCAGCTTCAGTCAGAAAGAGAAAGTGCACTATACATTTATGAAACTTACCTGGGAAAGAAACCTATAGAGATAGATATGAGAATGAGTTTCAATAAATTCCTAGATATAAATTCTCAAATGTGGATGTGCTGTGGGATTACCTGGGGAGCATAATGAATACTAATGATTAAACTCTGTCCCTCTTGATTGTGGGGAAATTAGTTCAGGCTCTATCCTGAGGCTTGCTATTTTTAAGATTCCCAAGGGGATGGTTATGTGAAATCCAGAGTACTTATTTCCCCTCAATTTCAATGATAATCAGGAGAGAGGGAAAAATAACTTGTCTGATAAAATTTACAAGGACTGAAATGACTCAGGGGAAGATTTAATTTAAAGGAAGTCATAAGGGTAGAAAGGTCAGTGGTTTCATTAGTTTACCCATGTTGACATCTAACCCATTCCTATGGACTGAAAGACAAGTCTTAAAAGTTCAGGGAGAGGAGAAATGACAATAAAACACTATGCTGAGGTATGTGGTAAGTAGACCCAGAAAAGTATGTGTCAAGTCACCCATCTTTGGTGATTCTAGAAGCAAGTATAGAATAAGATTGCCAAGGCTGTTCTTCAATACATACAGAGACAGGAGGCTGTGAGTTTCAGGCAGAGTTTTGACGATTCATTTTGGTTGGTTCCTGGTATCTGTGGATGTAACTGTACTCCAGACTCAGAACTTATTCTGAGACTCTTACTCAACTTCATGGCAGGGAGTTTGTTTTCCTTTGATGGATGAACTTCTGAGAGAGATAGCTTTTATAAAACCTTAAGACAGGTCAAAAATGACTTTATCACTGATACATCAAAGAAATAAAAAAATTCCTGCTTTACTGTAGGATAACTCAACATTTGTCTAGAAAGCCTGGAATATTAAAGCAAATTTAAAGCACACATAGATGGCTTTTATAAAGTAATTATAATATTATTTGAAACTAATTATACAAAAACATTATTAGACCACATTTTGAAATCCAATATGGTAAATTAAAATACTTCTAAAATGAATGAAAGTACACTAGAAAATAGTGAATATTAAACATATATGGAAATTATAGTGTTAATATTATATTAATATAATAATAAAATTACAATCTTGTGGCATCAAAGAGAGAATTGTGTATATTACCACAAGTAAGAACATAATTTCCAAGGGATTTGAAAATTGGATGATTTTTTTGATCTTAGTCATTCTAATGGGTGTAAGATGGACTCTCAGAGGTATTTTGATTTGAATTTCATTTATGACTAAGGATGTTGAGCATTTCTTTAAATGTTTCTCAGCCATTAGAGTTTCCTGTCTTGTGAATTCTTGGTTTAGCTCTATAGCCCATTTTCTGATTGGATTATTTGGTTTGTCCGTGTTTAATTTCAGGGGATTGAAACAGATGCTGAGACTCACAAGCAAATAAGAGGTGGAGCTCAGGGAGTATTGTAGAAGAGTAAGAGGAAGAATAGAGGGATCAGGAGTAGACAAGAACTTCACAAGTAGAGCAACAGAGTCAACTAACCTAGGCCCCTGGGAGCTTACAGAGATTGAAGCTACAACCAAAAAGCACATATGGTCTGGACCTAGGGCCCCTACACACATATAACTGATAGGCAACTTGAGCTTCATGTCAATTACCTAGCAAGTAGAGCAAAGATAGTCCTTTAGAATCTATTTCTTATTTGCAAATCACCTTACCCTAGCTGGGTTCCCTTGTATGCCCTCAGTTGAAGAAGATACTCTTAGCCCTCATGTGATTTAAAGAGTTGGGGTGGGTTGATGGGGTATCCCATTTTCTGAGGAGAAGAGGAAGGGGAAAAGGGAGAAAGGGTGGGATGGTGGGAGCAGATAGAGAGGAGGGAAGGGGATATGATCCAAATGTAAAATGACTAAATGAATAACTAAAAGAAAATTAGAAAGATGATGAAACTAAGAACAAGACAATAGGAAAAGCAAAATTATTCAGAACAAACAACATGACAGTTGACTGTCAACACAAATAACATTATACTGATAGGCAGACTGCATATCTCTCTCTCTCTCTCTGTGTGTATGTGTGTGTGTGTGTGTGTGTGTGTGTGTGTGTATGTATGTATGCATTTGTACAAAGTTCGAAGGAAAAATGGCTCTGAATTAGACAGAAAGCAATGGGGATATATGAGAGAGTATGGAGAAAAGGAAGTGAAGGGGGAAATAAATTATGTAATTATAATCTCAAAATTATATAAAATAACTAGCACAAGAAATGACAACAAATAATGAGGAATGATCAGCAAATGATGGAAAAATCACTTTTGTATAGTATTTTCAAGAAAAGTACAAGATGCATGTGTTATGAAGTCTTTTCCTTCACCATCATTGTTAACAGATTATGATTTTGTGATATCTCTTTCATTTGCTCTATTTAAATGTACTTTTGTGATGAATTCCCTATTTCTAACCAACTAAAAAGTGTATACTACAGCTTTGTACTTGTTCATAGGATGTTTGCTATTTTAATGAACAATTCTTAACATAATTTGCCAACTTCATGCAAAGCTTGTGATCTCATTCACTTATCCAATTTTTGTAATCATCATTATTTGAGAAGTCACTAACACAGTAGTATATGCACACTGTTACACTGAAGAACTATTATCATAGTGTGATTGGCCATTCACGTTTTACTGAGAAGGGCCTTGTTACTCATTTTTGCTCTTTTCCTTGTATTCTATTTTAAGAAACAGCCTGTAATAACTCAATTTAGAAGACAAAGACTATTTTGTCACTTGCATGTTGCTGTGTACAACACCTGTGTTGTATGTATTGATGCAATTTACAGTTTTACAAAAGAGAAATATCAAAATAAAATTGAAGAAATATTAAAAGGAATAGGGAAGAAACTTATAGTAATCTAAGCCAACATTTTATTTCAAATTTCTATATATAAAGAAACATTAAGTGAAGTCCAATGGTCAGAATCTGTTTTGATTTTATCTATTTCCCTCCCCATTCCCCCATGACTATCGTGCTCTCGGATTTATTATTATTACTAATTATTATTAAATTCTTTTTTTCTTTTTGCAATTTATTTTTTATTTCTTCAAGTTACATCTCAATCGCAATTCCCTCCCTACTCCCCCTTTCAGTCCCACCCTCCCACCATCTTCCCCCTCAACTCCCCCATCCCCTTCCTTTTTTAAAGTTTAAGGTGCATCTTTTTCACCCCAGCAGCTCCCCCTTTCAGTCCAACAAATTGCTCTTTCTATTATAACAATAAATACAATACAAAACAACAGAAATAATTAGGCCACAATTATGAGAGTTATAGGGCTTAGCATACATTCCCAATGTCCAGTCCATATGTATTTATCACCTGACTTTAACATTCTACTCTCTAACCATCTCCATGAGTGTAATGTTCTATATCCAACAAAGTTTCCATCCTAACTTGCAGCATAATTTTAAAAACATCTTCTTAGATCCAGACCCCCTCTTAATTCCTAAACAACTCAAAATTTAACTATGAGACTGTAGCTATCTATTCTTCAACTACCTCAGAGACCTGAGAGGGATAAATATATCTCATTATACAGAAAGCACAGGGCTATCAGTTTCCAAAACTAAGAAATGGCATATCAGTGGCTGCCTAGATAGTTCCCAATATCTCTCCATACATTACAGCATCAATCTTCAGCTGTTTGGCCACATTTCTCTGACAGACATTGATTGTAAAGCAGGAATTATGAAGGACTTGCCTACCCTGTCTTGGCTGAGCTAGGTTGTCAACTTACCTGCTTCCAAGTTTTGTCCTATGTGGACAGCATTCTGTCTACAGTTGAAGCAAGGGATTTTTCTTGCCAAGAGATAGGCTTGCCACTAATTCAACCATCTCCAATCTGAAATTAAGGCCATTTTTCCTTTCATGACAGTAAGGCAAGTGTACCTTCGGTAAATTATAGTTTGAAAATTTTATATTGAATTATTTTATTTTTAACCTTATTAACTCTTTTCTAAAAAAAAGGTATTATTTTGTTTTCTCAAGTTACTTCTAGAACATAGTTTCCTCCTTCCTTCCCTCCTGTCACCTCCCTCCCTCCTTCCCTCCTTCCCTCCCTCCCTCATTGTTCCTATACTTAGTAGTCTCCTTCTCCTCAGATGAGGTGGGCCTTCACATATCGTGCTCCCTCAGTTCTTCAGTCATGTGAGGGCCAAGAGTTTCTACTTTTCCTGGGATTGATATGGCACACCATCTAGGGTAAGGTGTTCCACTAAACTGCAGCAGATTATATGACTCACTGTTGGGTGAAAATTTTCCAAGGTAGATATGCTAAGTTCCTATCTATTTGGGTCTGTGGGTTGTAGGATAGTTATCCTGTGATGTATGGTTAATATCTATTTATAAGAGAGTACATACCATGCCTGTACTGGGACTGAGTCAGCTCACTTAGGATGAACTTTTCTAAATCCATCCATTTGGTTTCAAATTGCATGATTTCCTCATTTCTGATACCTGTGTAGTATTCCATTATATAAATGTACTACAGATTTGTTGTTTGTTTGTTTGTTTGTTTATCCATTCTTCAGTTGAAGGACATCTGGTTTGCTTCCAGTTTCTATTACAAATAAAGCTGCTATGAACATTGTTGAAGGAATGTCCTTGTGGTTTCGTTTCGAGTCTATTGGATATATGCCCAAGTGGGGTATGGCTGGGTCTTGAGGTAGAACTATTCTCAATTTTTCTAAGATATCTCCAGCTTGATTTCCAAAGTGGTTGTACAAGTTTATACTCCTACCAGCAATGGGGTAGTGTTCCTCTTTCTCCACATCCTTGCCAGAATCTGCTATCATTTGAGATTTGATCTTAGCCATTCTGATGGGTGGGATCTTATGAATTTGAAAAGCTTCTGTAAGGCAAAGGACACTGTCTTTAGAACAAAACGACAGCCAACAGACTGGGGAAGGATCTTCACCAACCCAACATCTGACAGAGGGCTAATATCCAAAATATATAAAGAACTGAAGAAACTAAACACCAAAATATCAAATAACCCCATCAAAAAATGGGGTACAGAGCTAAACAGAGAATTCACAGAAGAGGAATGTCTAAAGGCTGAGAGGCACTTGAAATGTCCAACATCTTTGGTCATCAGGGAAATGTAACTTAAAACAATTCTGAGATTCCATCTCACACCCATCAGAATGACTATTATTAAATTCTTTATTCCAGTTAGGCAGGAAAATTTATAATCCTTGTACTTCTCAGCGTGACTTTTTTAGTTTAGCATGATCTCTTTTTTCTCTGAGAATGAAACTGTATCCTCCATTGCGTATATTTAAGTATCTAAGTACACCATGCATAAATTGTCATAATAAAGCTCACTATTTGGTATTAGATATACTAATAACAATATACAACTTATTTGCCTGACATACATATTCAGAGTAAAATTACCACATATCTATATTTAAGCTGTATGTGGGTTTTTTTTTTTAAAAACATATTTCCTTCTTCAAGTTACATCTCAAGCACAGTCCCTTTCCCACCTTCCCATCCTGGTAACACTCTCCTTCCCTCTTCAACCTCACTCTCCTGTCTGTTTTTTGTTTTTGCTTTTTTAATTTAAGATATATCATTCCCCCTAAAAGCTCCCCCTCTTAGTCCATTAAAAGGCTCCTTTTCTTATAACAATAAATACAATACAGAACAATAAGAACAATTAGATCACAATTATGAAAATTATATGGTGTAACATACATTACCAATGTCCAGTCCATATGTATTTGGAAACTGATATTAATATTCTGTTGTCTATTCCTTCCAATGTATTTAAAGTTCTATACTTAACTCAGTTTCCATTCTAACTTTCATTACCAGTTTAAAAACAATCTTCTTAGACCTAGAACATCATTGTAATTCCTAAACAATGTAAAATTTAACTGTGAGACGATAAATATCTAGTCCTCAACCACATCAGAGACCTGAGAAAGATAAATATATCTGAATATACAGGAAGTAAGCTGTGTTTTTTTAATGCATCTGGTCCATCTGGTTCATGATCATTGAGCTCTAGGCAAATCTGCTTAAGGTATAAAGATTCTATTTGATTCATGGCTGAATTTCCAAGAAGGTCTCTTACACTCAAAGAAGTCTGTTACTAAATAGTTTGAGCATTATGTCAGAATCCCAATTTAATTCCCTAAGTATTAGCTAATCTCATTAAACTACAAAGTAATATTCTATTTCTGGATTGAAATTTTCAAAGTCCTTTTACAAATGCTAATTCTTACAGATGTAAAATTGTCTTGTGGAAATAGTACAAAACTGATTTTCAACATATCAGTTTCATCAGGCTCAAAATTCTCATGCTTTGCTACATTAAAATGTTCATTTTTTCAGAAGTCATATGAGAACCAAGAGCCTCCTCATACACTGGGGGCCTATAAGGCAGTACTGCCAGTGAAAAGTGTCTCATTGCCAGAGAGAGAAAACTAAAAAACAGAGGAGTGAGATGGAGGGGTTAGGGGATAGAGGGTGGGAGGGCGGGCCTGTGAAGGGGGAAAAAGGACAATATGATGGAGATGTAGCCTGAAGCAACAAATAAATAAATCTATTTATTAGAAAAAAAGAAAAGAGAAACCTTGGGGAAAATGTTCATTTTTTGATTTTCTGATGCACATCCAAGCTACACCCATATAATAGTAATACTTACTTCTGTGAGACTAATTCCCATACTTCCTATTGGTAGAACTAATCCTTGTGTTTGAAATTGTGGGGTTTTATAAAATTTTTTATTTTTATGTGTTTGCATATTTTGCCTACATACATTGTGCACACTACATTCATGCCCAGTGCCAGAGGAGGACATTGAATACCCTGGAGCAGAAGTTACAAACTGTTCTGACCTTCCATGTGGGTTCTGAGAATTGAACTTCCATCTTCTAGAAGAGCACCAAATTCCCTTAACTGCTGAGCAATCTGTCCAATCCACATCATCATGGTTTAAAATCCTAAAGGAATAAAATTCATGTCAAATATTTTCATCATCTGGGTTTTCATGCATGTTTCCGTGGATACTTATTTCAGACTCACCTGAACTCCAATTCAGATCGGGGAAACATATTCAAGTTTGGTCACAATGTCCATTTGCATTTGCTCTTTTAGGCATTTCTCACAGGATCAAAGCCAGTAATGGAGCAACATATACTTCTCAAGCTTTCCAAACTTTTTGTCCCATTGGGGAGTTATCTATAAAACAGTTCATCCTTGTAATCCTACAGGATAGGCCATTATAAAAAATACTAATGGTCTCCATTAAAACGAACAATGGAAGGGAAAATAGGCTCCTCTAAGTGCTCTAATTCATTATCTCTAAGTCTTATTACTCTTAATTTTTGTTATTTTATAGGTAATGGGAGATGACCTATAGAAAGGCATTATGTAGGATCCTCTGCTCAATTGGAAATTAAGTGTAGATTTACTGGTGTGGTTTGACTGATGGCACATGCAAAGACTCCCAGACAGTCTTGCTTGTGTATGGAGTATGCTTGTTTTTTCTTATCTAAATCATAAGAATAACTCTTTTCTAATTCCAGAAAAGATAAATACCAATCTTTAATCATGGTTCAATAAAGCCTCCCACCTAGGCCTTGAAATGCTTCAGCTTAAGTCTATGCCCTGACCCAGCACTGGTCAAGAAGGAAGATATTTGATGTGACAGTGCAAGAGTTGAGGAATATGAGCTAGTGTCATTCCACTACACATATTTTCTTTATGATTGTCTCCAACATCAGTGCTTTGATTGGTTTTGCCTATAATCAGATTTATTGGTCACATATTCCTCAGTTATGGCATTTCATCTGATCTTTTGTTTTGGTGCTCTCTCAGTGGTAATTTTAAAAATACTACATATTTGTTTCTCTTTGTTAGATTTTTGTCAACCTGACACAAGCTAGAGACATTTAACAAGAAAGAATCTCAATTGAGAAAATAATCCCATGTTTCCTATTGGTAGAACTAATCCTTGTGTTTGAAATAGTGTTTTATTTTTATTTTTATGTATTTGCATATTTTGCCTACAAGCATTATGCACACCACTTTCATGCTGATTCATATAGAATTGATCTATATACAAGTCTATGGAACATTTTCTTGATTAATGATTAATGTGTGCCTAGCCCACTGTGGATTCTATCATTCCTTAACCCTGTATTTAATAAAAAGCAGGCTAAGGAAGTCATTAGGAGATAGCCAGTAAGCATTGTTTTTCCATGGCATCTACTTTGGTTCCTGCCTAACCTTTTATTAATAGACTGTGATTGAGGGTATATAAGTCAAATAAACCCTTTTCTTAGGAGGTGCTTTTTGTTACGGTGTTTTATCACAACCTAAGACACTATTGAAACATTACTTACCACAGGACCTGTGGATAAGAGTATCATGACCTACATTGGTTTAACTTCCTAAATAAAGCTATGTTTGCCCACTAATAACTCCTTTTGTTGTCACACAGAATACAGACTTTTTTGAACCAGATATCAAAGAAGTGAAATCAGAAGGCTGTTTAATTTTTTAAGATGACGTAGAGCCTGGCATCCACGTCAATGTCACTTATACTCCATAGAGATCTTTTTCTGTTAATCATAGACAATGGACCCCACAAATGAGCTTTTGATAGTCAGTGTGTGTTTGAGCTTTTGATAGTCAGTGTGTGTTACCACACATCCTTATAATAAAAGTATAACTAAAGGAGGAGTAATAGACTGGGGATCACAGGGAAAATTGGTGGATGGAGAGGAAAATCAGTATTATAATTAGAATTCAATAAAGCACAATTCAATTACTCTTATCATATGGTGATTAGTCCCACTAAGAAGTGTGATATGGAATGGCTACATCCCCATCCCCACATACACACAGAGACATACTCTTAGGATAGGATTTGTACCTATATAGAACTTTCTCTGAAATTTGAGGGTTGGAGCCTGTAACAGGGTGAGTGGGAGATTATCACTCAAAGTGTTTCCCACTTAAACATAACCTCAAAGAAGGAAGTTCATGTATTTAGTATGTGTCACAAATATGATTGTTTATAACTTATTACTTGTTTTGATCATTATTTCCAATAATGCATTAGCTATACACATTAGTGGATTAAATCTCCATGTTTTATGATTCTTAAAAATCAGTAGCTGCCTGGATTCAGGTCTGTCTTAAAGAGCCACGACAAGAGATTCTAACTGTAGCCTTTATGCAAGATATGGTAAGACTCTCCATCAAAAGTTTATATGAAGGTAAATTGCTAGAGTTGTGATCTCAGATAGCAATAGTGATCCAGCACCCATGGTTATCATAGCCCTGTAACAGAAAGGTGCAAGAATTTTTAAAAGAACTTGGTAAGCACAAATCCATATTGACCGAAAGATACTTGATAAGGTCCAATAGTTAAAGGAATCTATACTTTGGCTAGGTGAGCAAAGTCTAAGACTTGACATGCTTACAAGCTTTTAAATACCATCTTCATATCACTTAGTATTACATTAAGTCAGCCATATTAACCTTGATGCAAAGCAAACAGAGAAAATGTTCCCAACAATCTTATCTAAGAGAGAAACTTCTGCATCTAAGAGCATTCTGACCTTTGATACAGTAAGAACAGTAGGAAAGAGTACAACAGATTTCCCACCTGGGAAGCGGGGATGTGCTATTTTTAAAGATGTAAAGATGTGGAATGTGTCCATATATAATTCTACCATACTCCCTAATCTTTGTTCTTCCTGGTTAATTATGACTTGTAAGCATGAATAATTTTTTTAAATACTTTATTTTTTTTCTTCAAGTTACATCTCAGTAACAAACCCCTCCCTATTCCCCCTTCCTAACCCGCCCTTCCACCCTCTTCCCCCAGAAGTTTCCCTTTTCAGTCCAACAGATGGTTCCTTCCCTTATAACAGTAAGTATTATACAAAACAATAGATATAAATATGCCACATTTATGAGAGTAAATTGGCCCAGTATACCTTCCCAATGTCCAATTTATACATATTTGGCCCCTGACTTTAACATTCTACTATCTAACCAACTCCATGAGTTTAAAGGTCTATATGTGACTCAACATTCATACTATCTTGCAACACACTTTTTTTTAATAATTTATTTTTTATTTCTTCAAGTTACATCTCAATCACAATCCCCTCCCTACTCCCCCCTCCAGTCCCACCCTTCCACCCTCCTCCCCCTCAGCCCCACCATCCTCTTCCCTTCTTTTTTTTTT
>CAJQZJ010031962.1:10854730-10866697 GCA_907164525.1 Lophiomys imhausi | reverse complement strand
CCCAGAATAGCTTTTTCCAGGTCTATAAAGAATTGTGTTGGTATTTTGATAGGAATTGCATTAAATCTATATATTGCTTTTGGTAGGATAGCCATTTTTATTATGTTGATCTTACCTATCCATGAGCATGGGAGATCTTTCCATCTTCTAAAGGCCTCTTCCATTTCTTTCTTCAGGGCTTGAAGTTCTTGTTATATAGGTCCTTTACATGCTTGGTTAGGGTTACCCCCAGGTATTTTATGTTATTTGTGGCTATTGTGAAGGGGGTTGTTTCCCTTATTTCTTTCTCGGTATGCTTGTTTGTTGTATAAAGAAGGGCTTCTGATTTTTTTGAGTTAATTTTGTATCCAGCCACCTTGCTGAAGTTGTTTATCAGCTGTAAGAGTTCTTTGGTGGAGTTTTTGGGGTCGCTTATGTATACTAACATATCATCTGCGAATAGGGATAATTTGACTTCTTCATTTCCAATTTTTATCCCTTTGATCTCCTTTAGTTGTCTTATTGCTCTAGCAAGGACTTCAAGTACTATATTGAAGAGATATGGTGAAAGTGGACATCCCTGTCTTGTCCCTGAGTTTATAGGAAATGCTTCAAGCTTCTCTCCATTTAATTTGATGTTGGCTACTGGCTTGCTGTATATTGCCTTTATTATTTCTAGTCCTTGTATGCCCGTTCTCTCCAGAACTTTTAGCATGAAGGGGTGTTGGATTTTGTCAAATGCTTTTTCTGCATCTAGCGAGATTATCATGTTTTTTTTTTTCTTTCATCTTGTTTATGTGGTGAATTACATTGATAGACTTTCGTATATTGAACTATCCCTGCATTCCAGGGATGAAGCCTACTTGATCATGGTGTATGATACTTTTGATGTGTTCTTGAATTCGGTTTGCTAGTATTTTATTAAGTATTTTTGCATCTATGTTCATGAGGGAGATTGGTCTGAAGTTCTCTTTCTTTGTTGGGTCTTTGTGTGGTTTAGGAATCAGAATGACAGTGGCCTCATAGAATGAGTTTGGCAGTGATCTTTCTGTTTCTATGTGGTGGAAGAGTTTGAAAAGTAATGGTGTTAGTTCATCTTTGAAGGTACGGTAGAATTCCGTGCTAAAGCCATCTGGCCCTGGGCTTCTTTTGGTTGGGAGATTATTAATGACTGTTTCTATTTCCTTAGGTGTTATTGGGCTGTTTAAGCTGTTAATCTGATTTTGATTTAGTTTTGGTAGGTGGAATTTATCGAGGAAATTGTCCATTTCGCTTAGGTTTTCAAATTTAGTGGAATATAGATATTTAAAGTAATGCCCGAATATTTTCTGGATCTCCTCAATGTCTGTTGTTATTTCTCCCTTTTCATTTCTGATTTTGTTGATTTGGGTTCTTTCCCTTTGCCTTTTAGTTAATTTGGCTAAGGGTCTGTCTATTTTGTTCATTTTCTCAAAGAACCAACTCTTGGTTTCATTGATTCTTTGTATAGTTCTTTTTGATTCTAAGTTGTTGATTTCAGCTCTGAGCTTGATGATTTCCTGTCTTCTGCTCTTCTTGGGAGTGTTTGTTTCTTTTTTTTCCAATTCACCCAGCTTAGCTGTTAGTTCACTAATATGAGCTGTCACAATTTTCTTTTTGAAAGCACTTAGTGCTATGAACTTTCCTCGTAGCACAGCTTTCAATGTATCCCATAGGTTTGGGTATGTTGTGTCTTCATTGTCGTTGGATTTTAAGAAGTCTTTGATTTCCTTCTTTATTTCTTCCCTGACCCAGTGGTCATCCAGTAAGGAGCTGTTCAATTTCCATGTCTGTGTAGGCTTTCTGTTGATTCTTTTGCTGTTGAAGACCTGCTTTATTCCGTGGTGGTCTGATAAGATACAAGGTGTTATTTCAATTTTCTTGTATCTATTGAGACTATCCTTGTGACCAATTATGTGGTCGATTTTGGAGAAGGTTCCGTGGGGTGCTGAGAAAAAGGTGTATTCCTTTGTGTTTGGGTGAAACGTTCTGTAGATATCTGTTAGGTCGATTTGTTTCATGATCTCTGTTAGACTCAATATTTCTCTGTTTGTCTTCTGTCTTGATGATCTGTCCTTTGCTGTGAGTGGGGTGTTGAAGTCTCCCACTACTAATGTGTTGTAATCGACGTGCGCTTTAAGTTTTAGAAGTGTTTCTTTTACGAAAGTAGGTGCCTTTGTATTTGGGGCATAGATGTTCAGTATTGAAATTTCCTCTTGATGAATATTCCCTTTAATGAGTATATAGTGCCCTTCTTTGTCTTTCTTCATTAACTTCAGTTGGAAGTCTGTTTTGTTTGATATTAGGATGGCTACTCCAGCTTGCTTCCTGGGTCCATTTGCTTGGAAAACCTTTTCCCAGCCCTTTACTCTGAGGCAGTGTCTATCTTTTGTAGTTAGATGTGTCTCTTATATACAGCATAAGGAAGGGTCTTGCTTGTGGATCCACTCTGTAAACCTATGTCTTTTTATTGGGGAGTTGAGTCCATTGATGTTGATGGATATTAGTGACCTGGGGTTGTTATTTCCCATTAGTTTGGTATAGGTGGTGGTCCTGTGCCTCTTTTGGTTTAGTTGCTGAGGGGTTTTCTATTCCCTTTGTTTTCTTGGGTCTAGTTTTCTTCTCTGGGTTGGGATTTTCCTTCTAGGATTTTCTGTAGGGCTGGGTTTGTGGGTAGATATTGTTTAAATTTGATTTTGTCATGAAATATCTTGTTTTCTCCATCTATGTTGATAGAGAGTTTTGCTGGGTAAAGTAGTCTGGCTGGGCACCTATGACCTCTCAGGACTTGTAGTATATCTGACCAGGCCCTTCTAGCTTTTAACGTTTCTGGGGAGAAGTCAGGTGTAATTCTGATGGGTCTGCCATTGTATGTGACTTGACCTTTTTCTCTTACAGCTTTTAATATTCTTTCTTTGTTCTGTACATTTGGGGTTTCAATTATTATGTGGCGAGAGGAGTTTCTTTTCTGGTCTAATCTGTTTGGTGTTCTGTAAGCCTCTTGGATTTTTATTGGCATCTCTTTTTTCAGGTTTGGGAAGTTTTCCTCTATGATTTTGTTGAAGATATTTCCTGGACCTTGGAGTCGGGAGTCCTCTCTTTCCTCTATACCTATAATTCTTAGGTTCCGTCTTTTCATTGAGTCCCTGATTTCTTGGATGTTGTGGGTGAGAGATTTTTTAGCCTTCTCATTTTCTTTGGATGTTGTACTGATTTCTTCCACTGAATCTTCCATGCCTGAGATCCTGTCTTCCATCTCTTGCATCCTACTGTTGATACTCACATCCGTAGTTCCTGTTCTCTTCCCTTGGTTCTCCACTTCCTCTTTTAACTCTGACTGTGTTTTCTTTATTGTTTCTATTTCTATTTTCATGTCTTTTATGGTTTTGTTCGTTTTGTACATTTCCTTCTCCAGCTTGCTTGTTTTTGTATGAAAATCTTTCATGGCTTTTTCCTTTTCCTGTTCAAGCTCTGTCACCTTGTCTTGGAGCTCTTTAATGGTGTTGTTCCTTGTTTTGATTTGTAGAATTGTGGCTTCTTTGAATTCCTTCATAGATTTAAGTTCTTCTTGCAGGGACTCTATCACTTTCCATATTGCAGAATTGTCAATGTTTTCATGTGTTTCTGTTGGTGTGTGGTCATCCGAATTGGATGAGCTAGGATGATTCTGCTTTGTTGGAGTCATAATTCCTTGATTTCTAATTTTTTTTTTTGACCTTTCGCCATTGGATGCATTTAGCTGTCTGTTTTCTGTGCTTGGAACCACAGTGGATGATTTGGTGCAGGGGACGAGTTACTTGGCTATCTGTCATTGCTTACAGGGGGATTTCAAGGTCACTGTGGTTTTAATTGCCTGAGGCACTGTGAGCTGGTGCAGCCTATTCCCAGGTTGTGAGTAATTGACCAGGATTGTTTCACTGCTCCCAATTCAGACTTCCCTATGTTGCACTCTCAGTTATCAGCCTGTAATGGTTCTGATAGTATGGGCCTGTTTGCCCAGGCACAGATTCTGTGGGCTTTGTTTGTCATCACGGAGGCTGACAGGGTCTGGCTCCACACCTAATATGTCTGGAGTTTCCAGGATACAGCTATGGACCCGATTTCTGGTTTCTCTCTAGGCTTCTCGCCACAGGGCTGGACTCTGTGCCTGATTCCCTTCCTGTGTGCGCCGCCACGGGTCCTGTGGTTACCCCAAGCCCCGGATCCTCTGTCTGCCTGAGTGGACCTCTCATCCCAGCAGCTCAGCCATAGGTGCACGGATCCCTGGCCCCGCCCACGCCTGTCTCTCTCCCCAGATGCCCTGCCGTGGGTTCTTGGGGATTTGGCCCTGCCAGCCGTGCTCCCTCCCTAGCTGCGCTACCATGAGTGTGCGGGATTCAGCCCCTCCCTCCCACCTTTGTGTTCCCAGCTTCCCGTGCTCTCTCGGAACCTCCCGCCCTCTGCTTCACGAGCAGCTGTGGACCACCCGTTGAGCCCCCTGTTTCTTCCTTGCTAAGCCTTCCACTATCTCGCAAAGATTTTTAAGTGGGTATAAGTTCAACCTGATGTGTGGGGAGCCCAATAGGCCAGCGATCTATGGCCAAGTGGACCCTGATTCTGCCTGCTGTAAGTTGGGATCGATCTTACCAGGCGCCTCTCCAAATGGGAGTTCCCGAATCCCAGGTTTAGTGGCTGTGAGAGATGGGGAGAGCCTTGCCCTGGGACTTTTAACAGTCCCTTGGGAGCTGTGAGTGTTCCGGGCAGGGGGGGGTCTAGCCCCTCCAGTTTTTGCACAGTGCCCAATAACTCTGTGTTTTTTATGGCTCTTTTTTCCCCGCGTTCAAAATACGTCAGTGTAGGTCGCCGCCATCTTGGCCCACCCCAAGCATGAATAATTATTGTGAAGTATCTTTGCATGCAATTGTTCTTAATAAATTTTAAAGACCAGAAGAACTCTGGGTCCTTAGAGCTTGTCAAATAATTTTTGGTTCCCTTTATCCCATGTTGACAACTAAATGAGAGAGAGAGAGAGAGAGAGAGAGAGAGAGAGAGAGAATGTGTATACATTGTGTGATAGTGTTAATGATTAGATGTGGATCAGTCCATATTCACTTTTCACATTTCCCATATTGCTTGCAATCAGACTGATAAAGCACAATGTAGCATTGGTTTATAAATTATTATTATTCTTTAATCTACTTGCTGCTCTAGGGTAGGTTTTTGCAATAAAACATTCTCTGTATTATGGAATGGATATTGCAGTGAAAATTTTGGCTTAAAATTGGATTTATCTAACATGTATATTCATTCCATTACCTATGTCTTATTTTTCTTTACATAGTTTCAGTTTTATTTAATGAAAGTACCTCTTGTCTATATAACCAAATTTATTTGTTAAGGCAATCAATTCCTATATCTTGCTCAAAATAAGTGTCACAGTTCATATGACCATGCTAAACATACCAAGGCCAGAAACTAACTTTTTTTCCCAATACAGATTTGGTGCTATGGGGTTGAATTTTGAATTTTTTATATTTGTTTCAGCTTATTATTTTCTCAGTTCTAAGCCTAGAAATCAAATGCCCTATTTCCCTTTAGATTTTACATGCAGTATTTAAACAATAAAAATAACTTTCTACTCAAGGTTCCAGACACTCAGTGTTTTGTGGTTTGTTACATATGGAAAGCACAAGACATTTTACATTTGAGATCTAACTTGTAGATACATATGTAAAATGTGGCCTTTAGGGTTGTTAACTGAAGATTAAAATCACTAATATTTGTCTGTAATTCTGATACTTCAGTCTTCAGTTCTGCACAATTAGTTTCTGTAATTAGCCTTGTGTGAATGAAAGCTGTTTCATAATGATCAATATCTCCTTGAAAACAAAGTAACTGTAACATGTCTGGAAAGCATTTTGAGTAGTTTTGCAGAAAAGGTCACCAATTTAAAACATATTTTCTACAGAATCAATATGTACTCTACCAGTGGATTGTCTGCAAATATAGCTTAGTTGTCCAAAAATGTTTTGTAATTAGAACTAAAAATATTATCTTAACACAACTTGTAAACTATGAAGGTATTTTTTTCCTATACTAAACACATAATATAATAAGAGTTGAAATTAAGTAAGAATGGAAGGGGAAACTTACCTTCTTCATATGCCAATCAGAAAGTAAATGTAATAAAATCTATACCTTTTGTTGTTTTTCTAGAATATCTGATGCATGGCTGTAAATATATGCCAGATGTTTACAAGAATATCAGAGAAGAAAATTTCTCAGATAATGCCAGGACCAAATGGTTTAGTTAACATAATTCAGTAACAAGTTGTTCAGGGAAACACAGCTTCTGGTTTTGAGGTTTTTGTTTGTTTGTTTTTACTTGTTTGTTTCTTGTTTGTTTCTTTCTGCATTCCTTCTCATGGAATGAGTACCCACTGATAAAAGATATATTTTCATAAGCAGTTAAAAAAGGAAATAAACAAAAAGTCTTTAAAAACCAAACAACTGGGAAAAAAATCTCTCACCTCACCTTCTGGGAATGGGGCATCACTTTCTTAAAATTGCTTCCAGCTAATGTGGGACATGGGAAACCTGTATCGCTGCCCAAGTAAGAATGAAAAAAATGATTAAACAAATTAATAGTAACAGTTGTTGTCCAGTCTTTCTGTGCACACCTATTTAAATGCCCTAAGAAATTTGCAGTCAGAAGTTGAACTTTGGGTGAGAAAGTTCAGGACGTTACTGAAGTCCTGACTGGAACAGTCTCTAAGATTGGACTATCTTAGCTAGCCGTTTTGAAGTTGTTCTGAATGTGGATTTTTTGAGGAAACAGCTATTGAGGCAGTCTGTGAGGCTGTATCATCTGGGCTACTTAGTTGTTTATTCAGATATACTTATCCTTCTCAGGTTTTTGATGTGGTTGAAGATAAGATAGTTATAGTCTCATAGTTAAGTTTTAACTTTTTTTATGAATTAAAAGGAAATTCTAGGTCTAAGAAGATTTTTTTAAGTTGGTAATGTAAGTTTGGATGGAAACTGAGTTAGAAATAGAACTTTAAACTCATTGAGATAGATAATAGAATATTATTATTAGTGCCAAATACATATGAACTGGACATTGGGAATGTATGTTATACTTCATAATTTTCATAATTATTGCCTAATTGTTCTTATTGTTTTGTATTGTATTTATTGCTATAAGAAAAAGAGTCTTTAATTAGATGAAAAGGGGGAAATGTTGGTGGGAGATACACCTTAAATAAAAAAAAAAACTAAAGGAAAGTATCTTTGAAATGCACAATTTTATGATGGATAAGGTGAAAATTAGAGCAAGAATTGATATCAGCCAGCTACCATGATACTTGTCTTCAGTCTCATCACTCATAGGCAAAGGTAGGTTGGATCTCTGCAAGTTTTAGGTTAGAATAGTCTACATAGCAAGTGCCAGAACAGCAATAGCTACACTGTGAGGCCCTGTATCAAAATATTTAAAAATTAATTAAAATTTATAACTCTCAATGTGAGCCAAATAGATATCAAGTAATACTATGACATGCCTCCAACATTATACATTAGATTATATACAAAATTCTCCAATTTATAAAGAAACCTAAGATAGGTCTATACATCTAATTTAAATTATATTTAATATATGTTGCCACCAGTAGTATATGCACATTTCTTGACATTTAAATTACATTCACTTTCATGAATGTATAAAATATAAGAATGCATATATTAATGAAGCATATTATTATACATCATTATACAAAGTATACAGAGTATAATCTGTATATACAGCGGTAACATGTATATACACATAAGTATATACAGAAGTATACTGTGATGTTTCTATACATGTATACAAAATATATTTATAAAAATGAACATATTATGAGAGCGCACATTTTTTTCTATATTATAAAGGATGTGAATGTATAGATTTTAGACTCAAACACCAAATATCTAAAATATGACTTCTACAAAAATTGAAACAAATTATAAGAATCATTGATTTTATATATAGATGAGACATGTATGCATATAAACTCATAAAAATATGAGATACAGAACATATAAAATATGTATGAACATGTAAAATAGAAAGGTAATATGTAAGTCTATAATTATATATTATTATAATAATATGTTAACATATAATTATAATAATATATAATTACATATAACACATGTTTTAATTATATAATATATATGATAATATGAAACCTATTATAATTATTAGTGTATTATATATCCATACATAAATATTTAGACAAAATATATTAGTTGTTATGTATTAATACATAAATACATGTACTATCATATAAATATCACATACATAAAATATATAATATGCACGAATGTGTAAAACAGAAATATAATATATATAAACACATAGTTGTACATTATGAAACACACACATATCCTTACCAGTTCCTATATAATTCTTAATCGAGTTGCAGTGATTAAACAATCAAATACCAACTTTACAGAAATCTAATCTGCATGGGGTTATCCCTTCATTGTAAGAAAAAGTGAATAATGACCCTCCTGATATGTGCAAGATCTCAGAAAAGTCCTCGTTTCCATTTGGCACCAGAAATCAAGCATATTTGAAGATATTTGAAAACCTTGTATTCAGTTTAGTGAATGTATAACACAAATTAGTTATCTTACAAATATGGGAAAATTTAAAATAGAACCACACAGAAGCAATTTAAAAGAAGACATCACAGTGAGTTAAAGTATTAAAATAAATATACATTCATGAGGGAAGTTTCTGTAACATACATAATAGATAATCATAACTGAACATTTATTCATCAGTCAGTTCTCAAAGAATAAAGAGAATCAGTAAGCTGTGCCACAATTTGGATTTCAAATTAATCAAAGAACCCCCTCCCCCCAATCATCATGAAAAGCAGACCTACCTGGAAATGCTTAAAGATCATCAAAACCTGCCATGAGCAGAAATGCTAAGTTTCTGATGGAAAGTTGGCTATCCAAGAGCTAGAGCACAGATTCTGACTGACAAAGTTTTGTAACTAACAGATATGGGTTTAAACATCGATATTCTCTTTGAGTTCAAAACTTTAATATCCACTCTGAGACTGATCATTAAAACTAGAACATATGGATTTTTTTATTATTTGAAGAGAAAATATTTTATATATTATTAATTATATTTGTTCAAATAAATGCAAATGCTAAAGATACTAAGTCAATTTATCCCTTTTATTAATATGTGAAAAAATGGATATTCTTCAGCTCTCAGCTGACCCTGATAAAGGACTCTGAACCCTGAATTAATTATACATTTGTCCCCTAATAGGTCTAACTGTCTACTTAGTAACTAACAGGACCTTTTTAATCAAGTGTATAACATTATGAGCTCACTTCATCTGGTCTAATAGGCTACTATTATAATTTTAAATAAAAACCACAAGAACCTCCAACACTGCTAGCTTTCCTATGTCAGCAAACTACTTGAGGAGCTTTTTCACACCTGTGTAAGCGAAATCTTGGAACTAACCACATCCAAAATATAATGTTTAAGTCAATATTGAAATCCAATAGCAAATTTGAAAATCATGTGAACATATGTTTTTACAACCAAAGATATACACTTTATTAGTTTCATCTCCAAGGGAATGCAATATTAACAACATTGATTGTGTCTATAGTACATATTCACCTTTAATGAAACAAAGATTTACAAGGAAAAATATCAAGTATGAATGAGGATTCTACACATTTATAATTCTGCATTGAAGGATTGTGTGAAAGTAGTACAGAAACTCAAGAAGTCTCAAAGCATTAACTCATATTTTTATTTGCACATTACTGAAGGCACACATTCAAGGAATTTCTTTGCAGTGTTATGTATAGAAGATAATACCTGAATTAATTCAAACATTCTTCAGAGGATGGATAGATGAGTATATCATGGCAAATTCATATAATATTATGAAGGAATGTAAACTTAAAAGTGAAAAGTAGAGATGATAAAACATTTCACAACTATTACATGGATAAAAACAAAGCTTTAGAGTTTATCAGCAATAGCTATATTATTCTATCATATACAGTCTAAAACAAAGAAAGTAATACATTATTTAAAACATCGACAAAACTGTTACACATAGATGATGGTGTCTGGGTAAATGCAAGCAAGGAAGTTTATAAGTACTAGCCACTTCATTCTCATTGTCTAATCTAAGTGTTGTACATATGTCAAACTTCAATGAAATAGAAAAAAACCTCATGGACCATCAATCAATTACGAACATGTTATTATATATTATATATAAAGAATTATTATTTTATATTATTCTTATATTTTATCATTATATGAATAATGATATTTGCTTTATGTGTATTTTTTGAAAAATGCCTGGTTATCCTTTTGTCACTATATATATATATAATTCATGCACTCTGATGCAATATCATTTTCTTGATACATCTTAGCAAATGATTCTTTTTAGGCAATGTTTTAGGTAATTAACATTGGCAATGAAATTAATTTGAAAGATTCATATATTTCATCTGTGAGATTACACAACATTTAATTTTAAAAGGAACCAATATTAGAAAATCACATTCAAACTTAGAAGTAGACCAATAAGAAGTTTTATAACAATGTTTTTCTCAGTAGTTGGAACAAAAGTGGGATTTCCATGTTCAATTTTCTTTTCTGTTATCTCTTTCATGAAAAAATGTAGAAGGAAACATCGTTCCACACTATTAAAAAGTATAATTGGACTGGATTGATCCTTCAGTTTGATTTGCTAATTGTCCCAGATTCTTTCTTATTGTCATGTCACATTTTTTTTTTTTCTGTAAGAACTCGATGAAAAGTAAGCTGTGTGAAAATTGCCTTTCACAGTCTGTTAGACTTCATTGCTGCCATCTTATGACAAGAAATTTCTAGGTGTACAGACATTTTGTAGGCATGTTGAAGATTGCAGAAACAACGATTTAGCAAGAGTCTTTCCAAATACAGAATGAACACAGTCTTTTTATGTGCTTTCCTATGAAGTGGAACCTCAATGATGGGGGACATAAAACTATAATGACTGCTTTAACTTTGCTCCATAATTATCACAGTATTACTGGATACAGCCACAATGTGGGGACATGAGTCTTCAGATACAAGTTCCTTTTAAGTGTTGTAGTTAAGGACAAAGTATTCAATGACACATTCTTTCTTTGCATTCTCCTTCAAACTTACATTTATAAATTTGGACATAAATATGTTTTGGATCTCAAATATTTTCACAAAGGTTCTCTACCACTTAATGAATCCAGCCATTAGGAAATCAACGAATCATAGAAGTTTTGACCTAACGAATGGGTTAGTCCCTTGGGGGACTGAAGATATGAAATGGCATTTTAATATATGAAGCCTAGTAGAAACAATCAAGTCTCTCTTAGTGCACCATGGAAAGAAATATCTTGCAATTGACGGTTTCTTTTTCTTAAGTGTTCCCTGTCCCTTTGAGGTGAATAGCTTCCTCTTAGACATATATGCAATGTGATGACACTTTGCCTGATTTGATGCTCTAAGCAATAGAGTCAGCCAAATATTAATGTTATTCTCTGAAAGCACAAGTCAAAGCACTAATAATTATTTTAAAAATATTTTTCTTAGGGATTTGCCATAGTAACATTAAAAAATACCCAAAACAACAACAACAGTTAGTCTACAGCTAATTATTATACACGGTAGTTAAAATTAACAAAACAAAGTTGGACTTTATAAAAATCCTACTTTAGAGTTAAAGATATTCACCTGTCAAGCTAAATACTTCCTCATCATATCTAACATGTTGTGCACCCATGAGTGTAGTTAATACAATATTTCCCCATGACATATATTCCAATATTCCTCATTGGTGACTGAAACTATCCATTCTATGGGTCCATATGTACACAAATATATATATATATATATATATATATATATATATATATATATATATA
>CAJQZJ010031962.1:10830253-10854720 GCA_907164525.1 Lophiomys imhausi | reverse complement strand
TATATATATATATATATATATATATATATATATATATATATATATATTCAAAACTAATTTATAAATTAGAGTCACAAAGAGACCAACAAGCTCAGTCCCCAGGAACAGCTGGCTCTGTCACCCATCTGGAGAGACTCCCTAGGCCAAGCCACATGCTGTTCCAGTCCACAGTTACAGCTGCAGGTCTTCAGCTTTGCCTTTATTCCTGAGTTCCAGCCTCCACACTGTGGACCTGTCTGCCTTTCCTGGAGGAACAACCAGACCACAGGAGCACACAGGGACCTACCCATCATCCAGAGGTGGACATCTGGATCACAGGATCAGCCAGCCTCTGAAACAGGGGTCTTCCCATTCCACCAAGGCCAGTGGCAACAAGGAAAAGCAGTGACAATAGCAGGATCAAACAGATGACTAAAGGCTAGCATAAGAACATTATCAAAAGAAACAAACAAACTAACAAAAACCCAAAAACCAACCAACCAACCAAACAGAAACCAAGGCAATGTGGCCTCTCCAGAACTGAGCTATAATGCTACAGAATGCCCTTGAAATCCTAACACAACTGAAATACAAGAAAATGACTTTAATCTTATCCATATGAAAATAATAAAGGTCTTAAGGGAAGAAAATAAATCCCTCAACGAACAAGAAGAAAATACAGCAAATCAGGTGATGGAAATGAATAAAGAAAGCCCTTAGAGAAATAAAGGACATAAACAGGAGAGGGAAAGGAATAAAATGTTTCAAGACTTAAAAAAGGAAGTTGAAGCAATAAAGAAAATACAAGCTGAGACATCCATAGAACTAAATAACATAGGAAAAAGAAAAGGAAGCACAGACACAAGCATCACCAACAGAATACAAGAGATGGAAGAAATAATCTCAGACACGGAAGATAAAATTGAAGAAATCAATATATCTCTCAAAGAAAATGTGAAATCTAAAATAGTCCTAAAACAAAACCTTCAGGAAATCAAGGAAATTCTGAAAAGATAAAACCTCAGAATAATAGGAATAGAAGGAAGAGAAGCCTCTAAGTTTCAAGGACCAGAAAATACCTTCAACAAAATCACAGAAGAAAATGTTCCAAACAGAAATAAAGAGATGCCTATAACCACACAAGAAGCCCACAGAATTCCAAATGGATAAGATAAGAAAAGAAAAACCTCCCACCACATAATAATCAAACACTAAATGAACAGAACAAAGAAAGAATATTAAACATTACAAAGTAAAAGGACCAAGTAACATAATGGTAGAACTATCAGAATCACACCTGACTTCTCTTCAGAGATCTTAAATCCAGAAAGGTCTGGACAGATGTCTTACAGACCCTAAAAGACCACAGATGCCAGCCCAGCCTACTATACTCAGCAAAACCTTCAATTACCATGGATGGAAAAAACACGATAATTCCATGACAAAAATAATTCAAACAATATCTATGCACAAATCCAGGTCTACAGAAGGTACTAAAAGGAAAACTCCAATCCAAAAACGTTAACTGAACCCAAGAAAACACAGGAAACAAATAATCCCTTTGTTGCAAAACAAAAAGAAGAGAAGCTCACTCATACACTACCTCTACCAATGTGAAGATAGCAGAAATTAACAATCATTGGTCATTAATATCCCTCAACATCAATGGACTCAATTCCTCAATAAAAATACACAGGCTAGAAGAATGGACGTGAAAGCTGAATCCAACATTCTGTTGCTTACAAAAAACTCAGGAAATACATAGACATTATCTCAGAGTAAAGGGCTGGAAAAATATAGTCCAAGCAAATGGACCCAAGAAGAATCCAGTAACATAGACTTTCAACCAATGTTAATCTAAAGAGATGGGGAAAGATACTTCATACTCTTTCTAGGGAAAAATCCACCATGATGCCATCTCATTATTGAATATCAATACCCAAAATGCAAAGGTACCTACATTCATAAAAGAAACACTACTAAATCTCAAATCCTACATCGAACCCCACACATTAATAGTGGGAGACTTCAACATACCATTCTCACCACTGAACAGATAAACAATACAAAAACAAACACAAACAGAGAAATAATGAAACTAACTGATGCCATTAATCAAATGAATCAAATTGATATCTACAGAACATTTCACCCAAACACAAAAGAATGTACTTCCTTTTCAACAACTCATGGAACTTTCTCCAAAATCAACCATATAGTTGATCATAAAACAAGCCTCAACAGATATAAGAAAATCACCCCATGTAATTCATCAGACTGTCATGTAATATAGCTAAACTTCAACAATAACAGAACAACCAAACCTGCAAACTCATAGAAATTGAACAACTCTACTCAATGACCTCTGGTTAAGGGAAGAAATTAAAGTCTTCTTAGAATTCAATGAAAATGAAGGCACAACATACCAAAATTTATGGGACACAGTGAAAGCAGTGCTAAGAGGAAATTTCATAGCACTCAGTGCCTTCAAAAAGAAATTGGAGATTTCTCATACTAGCAACTTAAAAGCACACTTGAAAGATCTAAAAAAGGAAAAAAAAGAAGTAAACAAGCAAACAAACCCAAGAGGAGTAGACAGCAGGAAATCATCAAACTCAGGGCTAAAATCAATGTATTAAAATCAAAGAGAACAATAGATAGATTCAATGAAACCAAGAGATGATTCCTTGAGAAATCAACAAAATAGACAAACCCTTAGCCAAACTAAATAAAATGTAGAGGGAAAATATCCAAATCAACAAAATCATAAATGAAAAGGAGGAAATAACTACAGACACTGGGGATATCTAAAGAATTATTAGGTCTTAACTCAAAAAACTGTATTTCATAAAATTGGAAAACCTAAGCGAAATGGACAATTTTCTTGATTCCACATGCTAAAGTTAAACCAAGATCAGGTAAGCAAATTAAATGGTCCTATACCCCTACTTACAAAATGAAAGCTGGGGGCCAGATGGTTTCAGCACAGAATTATATCAGACCCTCAAAGAAATGCTTATCCCAATACTCTTGAAACTCTTCCACAAAATAGAAACAGAAGGAATACTGCCAACCTCATCCTATGAGGCCATAGTCACTATGATACCTAAACCACACAAAGACCCAACAAAGTAAGAGAATTTCAGACCCATTTCCCTTATGAACATTGATGTAAAAAATACCCAATAAAATACTTACAAACATAATTCAAGAACATAGCAAAAGTATCATACAGCATGATCAAGTAGGCTTCATCCTAGGGAGGTAGGGTCCAACATATGAAAATCCATCAACATAATCCACCACATAAACAAGCTGAAAGAAAAAGAACACATTATCATGTCATTGGATGGTGAAAAAGCATTTACAAATCCAACATCTCTTCATGTTAAAAGACTTGGAGAGATCAAGCATGCAAGGACCATACCTAAACATAATTAAGGCAATTTACAGAAAGCCAATAGCTAACATCAAACTAAATGGAGAGACACTTAAAGCATTTCCACTAAAATAAGGGACAAAGCAAGGCTGACCACTCTCTTCATACCTCTTCAACACAGTACTTGAAATTCTAACTAAAGCAATAAGAAAGCTAAAGGATATCAAGGGGATACAAATTGGAAATGAATTATGAATATTAACCCTCTATCGGATGTGGGGTTGGTCAAGATCTTTTCCAAATCTGTAGGTTGCCATTTTGTTAGAATGAGTTTCCTTTCCCTACAGAAGCTTTTCAATTTCATGAGGTCCCATTTATTTATTGTTGGTCTTAGAGCCTGAACTATTGGTGTTCGTTCTATTTAGGAAGTTGTCACCTGTGCCAATGAGTTTGAGGCTTTTCACCACTTTCTCTTCTATTAGATTTAGTGTGTTTGGCTTTATGTTGAGGTCTTTGATCCACTTGGACTTAAGTTTTGTGCAGGGTGATAAGTATGGGGCAATTTGCATTCTTTTACATGTGGACACCCAGTTGGACCAGCACCATTTGTTGAAGATGCTGTACTTTTTCCATTATACCATTTGGCTTGTCAAAAATTTAGTGCCCATTGGTGTGTGGGTTCATTTCTGGGTCTTCAATTTGATTCCATTGATCAACTAGTCTGTTTCTATACTAGTACTTTGCAAACTCAAGAAATTAAATGCCAAGAAACCAAATAATCCAATCAAAAAATGGGGAACAGAGCTAAACCAAGAATTCACAAAGGAGGAATTTCTAATGGCCCAGAGACACTTGAAGAAATGCTCAACATCCTCAATCATCAGAGAAATGCAACTCAAGATGACTCTGAGATTCCATCTCATACCTGTCAGAATGGCTAAGATCAAAAACTCAAATGATAGAAAATGCTGGCATGGTTGTGGAGAAAGGGGAATACTCCTCCTTTGTTGGTGGGATGGCAAAGTTATACAACCACTATGGAAATCAGTTTGGTGATATCTTAGAAAACTTGGAATAGCTCTACCTCAAGACCCAGCCATACCACTTCTGGGTATACATCCAAATGATTCCTCACCAAACCACAAGGACATCTATTCATCTATGTTCATAACAGCCTTATTTGTAATAGCTAGAAACTGGAACCAACCCAGATGTCCCTCAACTGAGAAATGGATAAAAAACAAACAAACAAACTGTGGTACATCTAAAAAATGGAACACTACTCAGTTATCAGAAACAAGGAAATCATGCAATTTGCAGCCAAATGGATAGAACTAGAAAAGTCCATCCTGAGTGAGCTAATCCAGAGTCAAAAAGATACACATGGCATCTATTCACTTACGATTGGATTTTAGCCATATAGTACAGGATAACTATACTACAACCATTGCACCAAAAGGAACAGGAACATAGACTTTGTTACCTGATAATGAGACACTTTGCCCTAGTGGTGCTACCATATAGGCCCCCAGTACATGAGGAAGATTTTAGCCCTCATATGACTGCTTAACTGGGGGTTGTGGGACTGTCATGTAGGGATACCACATTCCAGACGAATAGGCTAGGATGGAGAGGGGATAGAAGTTGGGGGGACAGTGGGACTGGGCGGGGTGGAAAGAGGGCACTATGATGGAAATGTAACTTGAAGTAATAAATAAACACACACACACACACACACACACACACACACACACACACGGAAATGAAGAAGTCGATGTATTCCTATTTTTAGATGATATGTTAGTTTGCATAAGTAACCTCAAAATTCCACCAAATAACTCTTTCAGCTGATAAACTCCTTCAAAGGTGACTGGATACAAAATTAATTCTAAAATATTAGTAGCCATTCTTTACATAAAAAAAAAATGGGTCGAGAAAGAAATTAGGTAAATAACACCTTTCACAATAGCCACAAATAGCATAATCTACCTGGTGGTAACTTTACCCAAGCAAGTGAAAGACCTGTTCAACAAGTACTTCAAGTCCCTGTGGAACGAAATTGAAGAGGATATTAGAAAATGGAGAGATTGCCCATGCTCATGGATAGGTAGGATCAACATAATAAAAACAGCCATCCTACAAAAAGCAATATACAGATTCATTGTGATTCCTATCAAAATACCAACACAATTCTTACAGACCTTGAAAGAACAATTCTCAATTTCACATGGAAAAACAAAAAATCCAGAGTAGCTAAATCCATCCTGTACAATAAAAAAATATGATGGTATCAGCATTCCTGATTTCATGCTGTACTACAGAGCAAAAGTAATAAAAAGAGCATAGTACTGGCATAGAATCAGATCAGTTGATCAATAGTACTGAATTGAAGACACAGAAATAAACTCACACATATATAGTCACTTAAATTTTGACAAAAAAAAAAAACTCAAATTGTAGAATGGTAAGTGAAAATATCTTCAGCAAATGGTGCTGGTCTAACTGGATGTCAACATGTTGAAGAATTCAAATAGACCCATATTTATCCCCCTGAACAAAGCTTAAGTCAAAGTTGATCAAAGACTTAAACATAAAATTAGACCATTATATCTAATAGAAGAGAAATTGGAGAAAAGCCTCGAAGTCTTTGGCACAGGTGACAACTTCCAGGATGGAACACCAATATCTAAGGCTCTAAGACCAACCATCAATAAATGGGGACTTATGCAACTGAAAAGTTTCTGTTAGTCAAAAGACACTGTCATTAAAACAGAATGGCAGACTACAGATTAGGAAAAGATTTTTCACTAGCCCTACATCTGACAGAGGGCTAATATCTAATATCTGTAAAAACTCAAGAAATTAAACACCAACACAACAAATAATCCAGTCAAAAAAAAATAGAGAATTCACCAAAAAACTATCTCTAAAGGCTGACAGGCACTTAAAAAATTCTCAACATCCTTGGTCTTCAGGGAAATGCAACTCAAAAATACTCTGAGATTCTATCTCACACCCATCAGAATGGCTAAGATCAAAAACTCAAGAGACAGCACATGCTAGCAAGGTTGTGGAGAAAGGGGAACACTCCTCCATTCTTGGTGGGCTTGAAAATTCATGTAACCAATTTGGAAATCAATTTGGTGATATCTTAGAAAATTGAGTATAATTCTACCTAAAGACCCAGCCATATGTCTCCTGGGCATATGTCTAAAAGATTCTCCACAAAAGCACAAGGACATTGCCTAAACACTGTTAATAGCTGCTTGATTTGCAATAGCCAGAAACTAAAAACAACCGAAATGCCCTTCAACCAAAGAATGGATAAAAAATGGTGGTACATTTACACCGTGAAATACTACACAGTTATCGGAAACAAGGAAATCACGCAATTTGCCACCAACTGGATGGATCAAGTAAAGATCATCCTAAGTGAGCTAACTCAAATCCAGAAAGATACCCATGGTATATATTCTCCTATAAGTGGATATTAATCATATTGCACAGGACAACCATCCTACAACTTACAGACAAAAACTGAAAGGAACCTAACATAACTATCCTACATAAAACTCCACCCAGCAGCTAGTCGTGGACCCTATTGCTTGCTAGGGGAACACCTTACTCTAGCTGGGCTGCCGTATCAAGCCCCAGTACAAGAGAAACCTTTTATCCCTCATATGGCTGATGAACTGATAGGGTTTGATAAGTGGGGACTCCCCTCATCCAAGGAGAAGGAAAGGACAGAGATGAGGAAAAGGGAGGGAGGGTTGGCAGGACCTGGAGAGAAAGAGGGAGGTGATTTTGATCAAGATGAAACTTGAAAAACTAAATTAATAAAAAAAGAGACTAACAATAAATAATAAAATGGCATGCTTATAACAATTTACTATAATAAAAGTTATTTTATTTTACTATATCCACCATTCTTATAAGATACAACAACGACTAAATGATCAGTTAGCTAAAAAGAACTGATTGATATTCAGTGTGACATAGTCACTCAAATACAGCAAGAGTCAATTTGAGACAGAAGTTAAATAACTCCTGAGTCTGGTCACATTTAGGGAACAGTGGACAAGGATAATACAGATTCAGGGTGGGTATTCAGAATGTCACCGAAAAATTTACAAATTGTTAATGTCTAGTATTGTCTGTATAATATACACTACTACTAAAAAGGTGGATGGGAGGGCATAGAATACACACAAACAAAGCAGAGAACTGAATAGTCTTTGGTTCTCCCACAGTGTAAGACACTGGACTCACTTGTTGCACAGCTTAATTTTGAAATTCCCTCCGTAGTTCACTTTTGTCATTCATGAGTGCCTGCAGTGCACAAGAAACACTGTTGGATCAGTGTTCTATGCAAGGCTCTCAAGATGACCTGCTCCAATGTGTGTGTTTATGTGTGTGTATGGGAGAGAGAGACAGAAAGAGGGGAAAGAAGTTCTGAATTTATAAATGGCTTTACTAGCTTTGGTGACACAACAGATGATATGTTGTTCACCAATGACTGGATATTGAACAGGAAGAGAACCTGATAAATGCTCAGTCCACAAAGTTGACTGCCTCTGCAGTCCTGATTTGACTCTGTAATACATAGAAGATTCTTGGAGCATCATTGATGTTCAGTCCACGCTGAAAGGAAGAAAGTGCTGCCATCTGATAGGAGTGTAAGATGGCAGCAGTGACAGCATAAGAGAAATAGATACCAGGTGTCTGCTAGCCAATACTCCTTTAACCTCAGACCTCCGTATATTTGGACTGTCACTCATTATGAAGAAGGACTTCCCTTCTGTACGAACCCACCCAGACACAGATACACCCAGAGGCATGTCTCTCCATTAATTCCATACCCTATTAAGTTGACAATCAAGGTTAACTATAAAGGTAGTCTCAGTAAATTCCTACTTTCAAAAGAATAGTGATAAAAGGTTTTCTTCAAATAGGATTTGCTAAGATGAGTGTATTTAGGCAAACCTTTAAACTCTGCACCTGGGAAACTGGGACAAAATCAACATAATTCCCAGCATGTGAAGCTAGGCTAGGTGATTAAGATTCCTTCTTTGTAAGTGACTCTTGGCTATATGAAGCTGACACTAAAACAATTACCAGGGCATATAGTATGTCTGTTTTACAAGACACGGAACTGTGCTAATACATGGAGGCCACCACACTGGAGGGATGGGATGGGTGGGAGAGGGTGTTGGGGAGGGAGTGGGACCAGGAGGGAGTGGAGGGGGGGCGGTAATGGAGATGTATCGTGAAGTAATAAATAAATGGTTAAAAAATAAAATAAAATAATAAGTCACAACATGAAAAAGAAAAAAACTAAGGCGCTTTTCTGTAGGAATTGAGATCTATCCTACCTCTTCTGATTTAGTTCTCACTGGCATGTATCTCTAATTTACCACTGACTATGTGGTCAATTCCATCAGTATTCTAGAGAAAGTTATCTCAAAGCTTCACTTTGGTATTATAATGATACAAAGGGAAAAGAATTAATCTTTCATTGCAAACTGTTAGAGAATTGTAATAAATATATAAAACAACTTGACAAATTGGATTACAGTTGTGTCATTGTGAATCCTGCAGGAAAATTTTTACAACTTCAGGATGATCCCGGGATAATTTCCAGGACCAGAATGTAGGAAACGAAATTTTAAGTTAAAAAACTTAATTATACCCAAAGGGACTTTTTAAAATTTGCATTCGGGGAAAATGAAATAATGAATAATGTCAACAATTTGTGTAAAGGAAAAAAAAATGTTCTCCAGGTATTATTAAACAAAAGCAAAATGAACTTTGGTAGTACATCCGCTGACATAAAAAAGACTAAGTAAATACAAAAATATCAAAAACAACAAGAAGGACAAAAATGCCAGTCAGGTATAGAATTCCGCCATCTCATAAAACACTTAAAAGTGGCAGTTGAGATAAAATGGAAAATTCTTTAAGAGATACAGATAAGGAAAAGTAACTTTAGAAAATCAGAACCTGGGATTAAAACCATTTTATTAACAACACTCAAAACCAGGGGTATTATCAATGAGTCCCGCTCAAATCATTAAAAGCAACGCCAACAAGAAATTCAAGCACACAGAGTAGAAAATACCAAACTCATATTGTCATTATGGGACAAGTACATTCCAGAAAGGAAATGTTAAAAATAAACTAGAAAAATGTTAAAAATAAGTAATCATTATGAAGCTTTCAATACTATTTTGGAAGGATGATATGTTCATTTAGCACTTTGAAAATGATAGAGACAATTCACAATGATTATAAAATAAAATTAATTTTGATGAACATTTAAAAAGATGAAATAATTGTTCTTGAAAATTTAAATGTAACAGGATAAAAATATCCTGTTGTTCCTGTAAGGAAAAAAATGTTAAAATCTCAGAGAATCAGGACAAAAACACATTTTTCAAAAGGTAAATGTTATTAAAAACATTCTCATAGTCAGTAAACTTACTAGGAAAATATAGAATGAGACAAGAAAGAAGATTCAGATAGCAGCTCCTACTCATTTTTGCAGAACTTCATTAGAGATCTTTATGATCTTATAATCTTAGTTAGCCAACAGAAAACACTCAAGACAAGCCAAAGGGAATATGATATCTGTTCTGTTTGTACACTATCACTTGCATATAGAACTTAACCAAAAAAAGTTTCAGTACCAAGTTTAGAGAACTGTGCTAATATTCTTAAAACTTATTTATTTTCCTTATAGTAATATGTACCAATGATATTTAAAATATTATGCTGTTAAGTCTATATTCAAATAGCAGCAAAGGAGAAGGAAGACGGCAAGGCCAAAAAACTCGTGAGGAGCCAAAGGCAGATGAGTCGTACCTTACGAAACATTTACTTTTCCAGTCCAAAAAAAAAAAGAACAAAAACATCCAGAAAATACTGATAGATTGATTTAACGATTATAAATCATTACAATGTTTTGCTGAGATAACATATACAAATTAGAAGAAAATTAAAAGCAAGCATTTGCAAACTGAATAAGTATATGATAGGGTACACTGTAAAATTAAAAGCTAATTATAATATCAAATGTAAATTTTTGGATATAAGATTTACATAAAAATGTTAATTTCAATTTTATACATTTGAAATAAAGTAATAGAAAACAGTGCAAATTACAGCAGCAGCTAAGAATATGCATATGTTGAAAATATGTACAAAGGCATTCTTAAAATTCTTTGTAGCCATTACTATAGATTGTGACAAAACAAAAACAAACAAAATTATTAAGAAAATGTCTATATGGATAGGAAAATATTTTAGATAACAATTTTTTTCCCAAATTTTTCTATTTATTTAACACAATTGTTGTAAAATGGTAAAAGTTTTTATAACATTTGCTTTTAAAATATCTATGTGAATGAGAAGTAAGACAAGCCAAGGTACTTCTATGTAGGAAGGAGAGCAAGTCTGTGCTGTGTGGTGCTGCTTAGAATGTAATATCTAGTGAGCAAAACAGAGTAAGTTATTTAATAGAATGTAGTGCAGAGAGTTTTCCATGGCTTTTGCAATGTGATAAAAGTAATGTGGGAAATCAATAGAGAAGTAAGGGCTTTTAAATGAATAGAGAAGGAAAATGATTATTTATATGAGATGAATGCAATTAGATCTTTTTCTAAATCTTTTATCAGCTAGGCCTGTATGACATAAGAAGTTCTGTCAAAAGAAATATTTTTGACATCTGATATAATATCAAATTTCTCTATTATTTAGCTTGAGGAGGTACAGCATCTCTAAGACAAATTTTCCTTTCATAAAACCAAAGACTGACAAATGGTATTACAATAAAATGAGCAAACGTCTGTATCTAACACTTTATAGACATTGGAAATTCAATTTGCAAACCAGAAGAAGATATTCAAAACACATATAACCAATAAAGAAATACAAAAACTCCCCACAGATCAGCATGAAAATGACAAACTAGCTAATACAAAACCAAAAAATACACAAGAAAACATTTTGAAAGAGGCAATACATAGAATTATGGAAGATGTGAAGAGACAGTCAATCACGTTTATTATCAGTTGCATGCGAATTGGAAGCTGAATGGGATTCAATTTTACACATTTTCAAGTCAGAGTGAGGAAGTGTGACAGCAGCATGTGCTTGAAGACTGATTCTTCACATAGTCTGATGAGATTGCAGACATAGCCATTGTTCTTTGCCATTTCAGTATGTTTTACACCACCCTGTGAATTTTTACATGTATACATACCCTTTATAACCATGAACCTCACTTCCAAGTACACATACAGAACTCTCATAAATGTGGCGTATTTAAAAAAAAAAAGAAAGAAAACCATAAATACATTCCAGAATGATAGGAAAGGATGTTATTTGAAGCACTGTTCTCACAGGTGTGATAGGGTTGGTGCAACTGTAAATAGCAGCTCTGTAGAGATTAAAGCTGGTTCTCACAGCAGAAAAATATATGAAAGGAGCATGGAACACTGAAGCCATTTGTAAAGGGGTCAGCATAGATTAACTGTGCTCATTCAAATATAAGTGCTCTTAATAACATAATAGTAAAATCACAAATTATCCTAATTATTTTTTAAAAAGAAAACTGCAAATTTTAAAGCCATAAGGCTTCTAAAAATATTAGGAGATGAAAAGTTTAATGGAAGGCAAGATAAAAACTATTACGTTTGTAGCTGTCTTGAGGGGATAGAAAGTAGGGACTACAGTCAGGAAAGATTACACCAGGCAAACTGAATTGTCAACAATAACCATTTTATAAAAATTATTCATGCCAGGTGTCTTATACTTATATATTTATATCTTTAATATGATATTAATAGCTAAATACACACCCATTCATAGTTTTGTAAGCAAACTATTCTGAACAATGACAAAATAATATTAAATTCATTGCAAAGTCATTCTATTCTCTTTATGTGAGACCTAAAAATTAATAGCTAAAATCATGCAGACTTGGAAAATAGAGCCAATTACCAAAGATAGCTTAAGCCCCCCTTTGTTGCACAATCACAGCGATCTATTTCTTTAGCAATTTGTGATGTCATTTTATGAAAATATTGTAGGTTCTGCCAGCACCACACCATTTATATTCTTTTCTAGCATGAAGCCTTTCCTTAACGATGTTTCGTACTCTATATCTTTTGTTTTGTTTCAAATTTGTGGCTCATTTATCCCTCTATCTTTATATCTCCCCCATAAACACACACACACAAGATATCCCTACGTAACACATACTGACCTTGAGCTTGAGATCCTTTCCCCACAACTTCCCAAGCACTAGAATCACTGATCTGCACCACCTAGACTTCATTTCAATTTCTATTTAATGAAGTATGTCTCTGGTTTGTACTTTCGTCAGGGACAACATCCAGTAGTTTTCCTGCTTGAACCATGAGAATTTTTTTTTAAATACTTTATTTTTTTTTCTTCAAGTTACATCTCAGTCACAAACCCCTCCCTATTCCCCCTTCCTATCCCGCCTTTCCACCCTCTTCCCCCCAGAAGTTTCCCCTTTCAGTCCAACAGATGGTTCCTTCTCTTATAACAGTAAATACTATACAAAACAACAGATATAAATATGCCACATTTATGAGAGTTAAATGGCCCAGTATACCTTCCCAATGTCCAGTTTATAAATATTTGGCCCCTGACTTTAACATTCTACTATCTAACCATCTCCATGAGTTTAAAGGTCTATATCTGACTCAACATTCATACTAACTTCCAACACACTTTTAAGAGTATCTTCTTAGATCTATAACACCCTCTTGATTCCTAAACAACTCAAAATTTAACTATGAGACTCTAGCTGTCTATTCTTCAACCACCTCAGAGACCTGAGAGTTGAATTAGTGGCAAGCCTATCTCTTGGCATGAAAAAACCCCTTGCTCCAACTGCAGACAGACTGCTGTCCAAAAAGGACAAAACTTGGTAGCAGGGAAGTTGACAGCCTAACTCTGCCAAGACAGGGTAGGTAAGTCCTTCATAATCCCTGCTCTACAACAAATGTCTGTCAGAGAAACAGGACCCAAAGGCTGAAGACGGATGCAGGAATGTATGGAGAGAAAATGGGAACTGTCCAGGCAGTCACTGTTATGTCATTTCTTAGTTTTGGAAGCTGCAGGCCCTGCACTTCCTATATAGGCAGATATATTTATCCCTCTCAGGTCTCTGAGGTGGTTGAACCGTGAGAATTTTAAAACACGTATATATGTGTCTCTTTTACTTATATATTTCCAAACTATGCATTGCACCTAGAATGTAAGCAGACATCCAGAAACCATTGAATTAACTCAAGAATAAGCACCAAGGTTAACCTGCTAATTGAAAACCGCTAGACTACATCCATTCTAATTACTGCTCTTTGTACAGCCTCCCATCTCATATGGACCCTCAACTGTTCAACAATATAGTAGAGCAGAGCCCTGGGAATTTAGTGTAATAGGCATAGCCCCATACCGACTTTCAGAGATTTAAAAAACTTTTAAGTTCCACTTAGAGAAGAATCATTCTTAGTCTACTGGATCCCTCTTCTAGTCACAATGCACATGCTCTGTGTCTGAGCACATGCTTAACATGTTTTCTGTTCCATACATTTCCTCTTTCTGGCTAGTATGTCCTGTATGCTCTCCTCACTGGCCTTAGATTCCATACCTGATAATCTTAGTGCCCTTCACACATTCTATTTTCAATGAATTGGGAAAGTATCTCAAATTGCTCCCATATTTACTGTCAAAAATTCAGAACAAAAGCATTGTGAGTTCACTAGCTGCTGCTATTAAGTGTGCAGGACAATGTGCAGTCTGATGAATAGGACAGACATTTTAGAAAAAGAGCCAATCTTAAGAATCTTATAGAAAATGTCTCTGAAAATGTACATAGCCAGGCTGTTTAGATGTCTGGTCACATCCATGCATCTTCTATGGCTTCTAAAGTGGTTACTACACCTGAAAGCAATTCAAAATTTTAAAGTCACATAAGACAAAAATCACATAAACTTTTGCCATTGTTGATCAAGATGACTCCTGAATATTCTTTCTCCACCCCTTCCTTCTAGTTTCTTACTTCCAAATGCTAGCATGGGTAATGTCAGACAGTTATTTTTCACCCTTTTGATTTCACCACTCTAGGAATAACAGAAAACTTTTCCTGGCCCATTTTCTCACCCCTGCAATCCTGTTCTCTTCCATTTCTTTGCTTTTGTTGCATTGTGTTTCCTCTTTTTCAGCACAGCCTTGAAGAAGTAAACATATTTTCTATAGGAAATTCAGCTTGAATTTTAGAAAATAAAAACACTGCAATGGGCTCTTCACTTAACCGCCATTATTAAAAAACCCAATCTAGGAGCTAACACATTATGCAGAAGGAGGCTTCAGTAACTGCTAAGTTGGCAAATTGTAAATGCTGTTTAAGAAAATTAAAATTTTTCCTTATGTTTCTGTTGCTTCTGTTGCCCTAGAACAACTCCTGGTAACACAGTCTGTATTATTTAGAATTAGCTAGCAAACTAACTAACTAACTACCTAACTAACTAACTATATAATTAATTATATATATATAATGTTCATCTTCCCCATAACCAGAAAATGTTCTATAGCTGAAGTCTTTCTATTGGCATATGCTGGTTTTGTATATAGCCTGCCAGTGGAGTCAACAAACATAACAAGGCTGCTTAGTAGAGGTCTCCTCAATATATAGTGTGTTGGTCCTGGCCATTGCTCACTTCGGATATGGTACAGGTTGAAGAATACCATGTGGGCTTCTGTTTGAAGTGAAATTACTAAATAAAACAAAAATATCTTTGATCATTAAGTAAATCTGTGAAGTGCCATTTTGAAGTTATAACAATAGTTCATCCCCCAGCACTCCTTTACCCCATCTTTAAACATGAGTATGTGATCTTTGTGTATTGGGTTAGTGAATTTTATCATCTTGTGTGTATTTGTGATTTGTCTTTATAGAGTCAAGAAGTTCCTTTTGGAAGAAATAATCTTTTGTTGAATCAAAATAAAAACTTATTCTTCAATAAAACTAATATTTTATTAAAGAAGCCTATAAAATATTGTAATTTTTTAAACTGAAACTTTAATATGTTATAGTCATTTTATTAGTACTATTGACATCATTACTGCTTTGAGACCCATAATGAGTAAATATGGATTAAAAGCAACTTGTATGTACTATATACACACTGGTGTGACCTCCTCTTCTCCAAGCACAACATTTACTATAATGCATGATGCATGTATTATAAATGTTCATACATGGTACATATTCATTAATTACTGTGGTCTAATTCCAGATACAGAAGAAAAGTAACGTCCCTTGTCTTAAATGCAATCATATAGCAATGATTGACCAGCAGCATCAGCAACACATTTTTTTTTATAAATTTGATGTTTTATATCACATAAAAATACCACAAAATTATCAAATGAACACTATCTTTAAAAGACTACTCATTAAGATTCAAGAATATTTTATAACCTTGTGCCTTATGGAAAATGAAAAATCAACATACAGTATTTAAGATTATTGGAATCAATTTTCATCTATCTAAATGAATGTAGAATGAAGTGAGTATAAAGATGGAACAATCTACTTGTTTATATTCAAGTTCAAGAGTTACTTTCCTGTGATATTATGTTTTGCCATGAATATACTTGTGTTACCAATGATAAGCATGCTATTTAACTGATTGTAAAACATATCAGACATATTATTCTTATCCCTACAAATGACTGTACTTTGATTCTTACATAATCATTGCCCCTACTCAACAGCCCAAGTGACCTTAATTAAACTCTCTGCTTCTAAAACTTCATTTGAATTAAATTCCATGTAGAAGGGATGACACACAATGTTTGTCTTTCTGCGTATTGCTTATTTCACTTAGTATATGGCTTACTGATTCCAGACATGTTTAGGCAAATAACATTTCTTTCACTTTCCAGGATGGCATTCCTTATAGTGAACAGTAATAGTATTATACTGTATATTACTAATGAGAAATATCAATCCACATATAGGGAATATGAACACATATACATATAACTATAATATATATGTATGTATATATCCCTTTTTCTTTATAAAGTCTGAATTTCTAGACTGCAAATTCATGGCATGGATATTCCTTGTGGACTCAAATTCATTTTGCTCACTTGGCCTGATATACACTCTTCTCTAAATAGATTATGATACTATTCCCCATTAATTTAAGAAATTATTTTCATCCCTGGATTTTGGGCTATCGTAAGTATTTTACAGTTTTATTTGTTATAATTTATTGTGGAAAGCAAATACAATATGCAAATATATGCATTGTTCACAAGCACAGCCATGTCAAAGATTTCAGTGCCTCAGATCATGGGAATGCCAACGCCTTCCTCTGATCCAAGTACAGTGTGTTTCGTCTTCTGGGATGATTGCAGGCTGAGACCATGCCATGACTGAGACCTACTACTGAAATTAAATAACCTGTCTCCTGGCTTAGCTTTATGTAATAACTATGCTGAGTTTCTGTGGTGCTAGTATGTTTCCACACAAACTATTTATTTGCTGTTTTTTTTAAATTTATTTAGTCCTTAGATTGTTAACAACTCATCTACATTACACATGCCATGTCTTATAAAACTGTTTGATGAGAAAGTCAAAAATCTGAAAGTTATAGTGACTACACTGGATGGAGTATAGAGAAGATATTGATTCACAGAAGGGTATAGTAGTGAGTTAGTCAATTCAAACAATTGTTGAAATAAAAGATCTTAGGACGGAATTTATCAAAGTTGTGATTTCCGTTTATAATTTGGAGAGACAATGAGTCTTCAGGACTTCACTTTTCTAGGAAATATTTTGCTTTAACCCTTCCTTTAAAGAAAACCTTTCACAGACAGGTTAAGAGCTAGAGGAGAGGAAAGAAAACACTTTAGATCTTAACTTACGGGTTGTTAGCACTGGACTTGATTTTTGCTGCCTCTTTCAAATAAATGTCTTCCAGTTTTTCAAGCGAGTGGCTGGTTGTTCTTTATGGCACATATTCTACATTGTGCTATATGGGGGGCTAATTTTAATGAACACAACTCATATTCTAGAATTTATTATTTTACTGAGGACAAATAATAGCTCTTCACCACCTCTTCTCAGCAGAAAGTCCAGTCTGTGTTGTTACAAACATCAGATGGATCCGTTTGTGTATTGATGACCTCATAATACACTGAAGGTTTGCCCTACCTTACTTTTAGGGCTATATGCTGAGAACAGAGGAATTGGTGCTTATTGTGAGAGGAAACCTAGTTATCATCTTTCCTTCTCAATTTTGTGCTTAAATAGTTATTTTGTGAAAAAAGGAAACTATGCTACATACATTAACCAGGAAAAGGTCCAGTACTCATTCAGAACACCCCAACACATCTCATAATTCTCGTCGTTTGCATTATTTCTTCCACATACTTAACGTAACTCTGAGTCAGACAAAATCTGGTCCAGCCTTCTCCTTATGCTGAACAGGTGCAAATAGTGCTCAGCAGATATTTCATAATATATTTCCTGGATCTTAATAACAGTGAGAAATAAAGACACAAAAATTTACTTGCCAGTATTTTTCAGTGAAATTAAAGTAAAAATTTTAGTGCTTAGACAAATACAATGCTAAATTACAGTATTCAATGAGCTCCCTTATATCCTAAGACACACACACAAACACACACACACAGAGAAGGAGAGAGAGACTCATGCATGCATAAACAAAAGTATGCACATGCACGGTTTCATATTAGTTAGATACATTTCATTTTTATGAAAGAAAACGTAACTGAAGACACACAGGTATATGTATGTTATCAGCACACAGTTTAACACATTGGAAGAAACGTGTCTTTCCCATTTGTCTGCATTACTAAAAACATCAGAGTCACCATTACTTAGGTCATGATTCTTTTTTTTTTTTTTCGGTTTTTCGAGACAGGGTTTCTCTGTTTAACAGCTCTGGCTGTCCTGGACTCGCTTTGTAGACCAGGCTGGCCTCGAACTCGCAAAGATCCACCTGCCTCTGCCTCCCAAGTGCTGGGATTAAAGGCGTGCGCCACCACCGCCCGGCTAGGTCATGATTCTTTTGTAAAAAGACACAGCCACTTTTTCCTTTCTGACAATTTCTATATCCTTGCAATTGTTACCTGCTGTGGTCAGATATATATATTTCTAAATATCATTTATTCTAAGAGTAACTTCAAACTGTTATTTTAAGTAGTGCACATGGTGTGGTTTTTAATGATCATTAAACGTGTAAGAGGAGGTAATGATTTCAATTGGACTCTTATTCTATCGCTTCTCGTGTAAAATGAATCAAAAATTCAAAGTAAGCTATTGCGATTTGGAAGTGATGATAAGGGTGATGGTGGTACTGAATAAAGTGATTGGTGGAATGATGAATTTAGGCTTGAAACTTCCATTTTTCATTAGTGTTGTGCATTTATTTACTGCACATGATTTTATGCAAATATGAGAACGCAGGTCAATAATCAAAGTTAAAATTACACCGAATACTGTGCATCTTCCTATGTTCCTCTAATAATATTGCACTTGTATTTTCCAAACCATATTTTACCCAGTCAGACTTAAAATATTCCTCTACTCTGCCTTTCTTCTTCTGAAGTGGCACCTTGAAAGTGATACCTTGTGTGTTAGAGAAGACAGACTAGAACAGATTCGATAAACTGTCTGTCTAATTTATGCTGCACACAACATTACCCAGGGACAGTGTGCAATAAGGCAAAAATGAAGGAAATAAATAGTGCTGTGCTTCTGGCAATTCTCGGTGTGCAAAGTTTTGAAGTCCTTGGAACTAAATTTTTTTGGCTGTTTATACCTCAGTCTAAAGAAGCTGTTGAATTTTTAAATATCCCTTTTGTCGTACAATTCTTTTGTTTAACATAGCTATCTTGAAAATATTCATAATCAAATATTGTTTAGCTTTTTCCCAGTATTGGAGAAGTGAGACAATATCTGTAGATATACTACAAATTTACCCATAGCACTGTCAGTATGAAACCTGTTTTTATTTCAATAAAATAGTTACTCTCACTTGTTAATTAGATACACAAGCTCCATTCCAGGATATAGACTTGATCACAAACCAAAGGGGAAATTTTATAAGAGCATAATGAACCTAGATTTGAACATCTCACTAACTTTCACAGGGCCAAACATGTGTCTCTAAACTCAGGTCCATGGGGAATTCACAGGTGGGAAACTACAGATACTTCTTTAATCAAATGAAGAGGAAATGTTAATAGGTAATGTCTTGTTCAAGTGTATATGTTTCTAGTCTCATATATCATATTATCACTACTGAAAAGCTAGTAATTTTCTATGTCAACATAAAAATCCATTTCAAAATGATAAATAATATTGGGTCTTCTACAACATTTGAAGTAATTACTTGATACTACTTATATATTTTATACATTCAGATTGAATTTCAAGAAAAAAAGAATTGGGTGCTTTTATGGCTTAATTACTTAGGATTGAATAATGATGAATTACTACAATGTGCATTATATAATTAATAAAAATAATGACTGTTTTCAAAATACTAAGATGTTATTTTTCACGTGTGTTAACCCAAATCAGATATTTCTTATGTTATTTCTTATGATATATTGTTTTGTTCCATACTTAGCCAAAAAAGTATTCTCCTTTAAAGGCCTATATTTCCTACTGATTGATAACTTACATATGATCATAAATTTGAACATCTTTTTTGGTGGGAAATGTTTTATGATTCTAATATTCACACCCTCACACCTTAGTTGTAACCAAGGAATCGAACAGAACCATCGTGCACAAGTAAATGTCATATTCTCTAACCATGGTTTCAGAAAGCAATTAAGAGGCCACAGTGGAACTCTACCACAGTGAAGGGAGCACTCACTCACCATTAAAGTCAGCTTCAAGAAGGGATTGGCATAGTCAGTTAATTGAGACAGAATATGAAGACAGCAATGCCTTCTCAGATTGAGGCATTATAAATGTGAAATCATTTACATTTCTGGACTTATTTGTAAAAAAAGATGATATTGCTAAAAATTCTGACATAAAATTCACTTAAAATAGACTTTAACGTGAATCATGATTCATATATATTTATCCCTTTTCCAAAATCAGTACTACATGTATTAAATATTAAAAGTTAGGTGATTATTATCTTCTACAAATGAAAATGTAACTCTAAACTTATTAGATTTGGAAAGCTAATTGAGGTTTAAGACTGATGAAAATTATGATTAACTATGGGATATTACCAATATCATAGTGAAATTGGGTAAGTTCTTAATCATTTTTATGTTGTTAGTTTTATTTGATGTTTTTCCAACCTGGTAGAAAAACTACTTTTACTAGTGAATCTGAGAGCTAACACTGTCAAACCCAGTAGTGGATTATCTATGGCAACCAGATGAAATGTCTACAGAAAGCTTTCAGCTATCAGTTACTAAACTTCATCTCAGTCAGAAACTGAGAAGCCATTACTTGCTGTTATTATTTCTTCATTTTCTGATATTATGTCTCTCACACAATACAGAGGTTGCTACAACTTCTTGCCCTTTAAATCTTGCTCAACTCTGATTTTACTTAACCTTAACCCAGAACACTATCAGGAGGGGCCTTCTAGGAAACACTGTTTCAGGATACACAAAGAAAGAGCAATTAAAGCTAGCATAATTCCATTTCCCTTTTCCAGGGACATTCATGCATCATAGATATTGCAGGCAGACTGGAGTCAGGTGAAAACTGGAACAGGAGGGATAAAGTCCAGGGAGGATGGAGGGAGAAAGTACTAGAGAGAGGATGTGAATTAGAGGTCATTTCATATGCAAGGTAGAAACCTAGGTCAGTGGGTTCTCCCAGGAATTTGTGAGGGTGACCTCAGATAAGATTCCCAGTAATGAGAGTAATGGAACCTGAAGGCCATCTTCTGTAACCAGGCAAGTGTAGGGACTGGGGCACCAACTAAGCATCAAAATGTCCAATCTACACTTAGTCACGACTGTAATGTGCTCTGGGGTAAAGGGGGCTCAGAAATTATAGGAGTGGCCAACCACTGACTGGTCCAGCTTGAGAACCATGCCACCCATGAGAGGGACACCACATCTGACACTGCATTGAGGGTAATGAATCAAAGACTGGATAGTGTAGAGACTTAGGATAGAACTAAACTGAAAAAAAAGTCAACAAAATGATTCCTAATGATATTTTGCTATACTTATAGACAGGAGCCTAGCGTAATTGTGATCAGTGAGGGTTCATCCTATAACTGATGGAAACATGTGAGACTCACAAACAAATATTAGGAGGAGCCTGGGAAATCCTGTGGGAGAGGTAGAGGAAGGATTGTAAGAACCAGAGGGGTGAAGGACACCACAAGAAAACCACAGTATCAACTATCCTGGGCTCATAGGGGCTCACAGAGACTGACAATCCAGGATGTTGCATGGGTCTGGTCCAGCCCCTTTATGTACATGTTATGGTTGTGTAACTTCGGCTTCTTGTTAAACTTCTAATAAGAGTAGCTGAATTTGACCCTTTTTCCTGATTTTGTGAAGCTTTCCCTCATACTGGGTTGCCTCATCTAGCTTTAAAATGTTGGGAGGGACTAGTATTATTTCAACTTGATATGGCATGTTTGGTTCATATTCCTGGGAGGCCAGCCCTTTTCTGAAGGGCAACAGAAGAGGAGTGGATCTGGGGGAGAGGAGAGGTAAGCAGAGATGCTGAGAGGAAACAAGGGAGTGAAAGCTTCAGGTGAGATGTAATATGTTAGAGAATAATTTTAAAAAGCTGGAATAATTCTATTATGTTGTTAATTACTGTAGACAGCTATGTTAGTGAAGCACATCCTATAACAAACTTCCAGACACAGCTCCTCTACTCTACACTGACAAATTTCCTCTCCATGATACAGGGCAAATTTCCCTTCACAGAAGCTTTAGACTAAATTCCACATTTATCTTTGAATCCTCACGTGTCTGACAGATTTTAATCACAATAACATATGACTAGGATGATCCATTTAAAGGAAAAATGTGTTTGTCTTGCTTATAGCTCTGAAATACCCAGTGCATTATTGGGTGGCTCATGACTTGGGTTTTTTTTTTTTTTTTTTTTTTCTTTTTTTTTTTTGCATGTCATCTCATCAGGGTGGGAACACAGGTGCGGCAAAGAATTCTACAATTGCTGTGGAAAGGAAGGACAAAGAGAAAGATCCCATGGTGCCTATGATGTCACACCTGCAGTGATTTAAGAACTCTGATTATTCCCCAACTCTTCAAGGTAGCACTACCTCCCAATAGCAGTATACTGGGGACCACACCTTAACTATATGGGCCTTGGAGACAATTTGATAGACAGTGTACTTGAAGGACAAAGTGCCAAGTAAAGAGTGGGCGCTACTGGAGGGAACAACAGCTGAGTGAGTCTCTATCAACTACATTAACTTTCTGGAGACAGTTATAATGGCAGTTTCTAAACAGCTTTTCTTCTCATGTTGATGGCAATAGAAATATATTTCACTAATGCATGATCTGTTATGTATTCTAAATGTTACTTAATTGCTCCCAAAGACTTGCTTGCTGTTACGTTGCTTGCTAATCCTTGTCTCTGGTTGGTTTTAATAAAATACTGAAGCCTGTGATTAGGCAGAGAGAGAGGTTGGCAGGAAAAAGACTGGCAGGCTCTTGAGGAGCATATGAGCAAAGAGGATCATATGTAAAAAGAAGAAACCAGGAGGAGGAAGAAGGAGACACACAATGGTGTAGGTGGAAGAAGACATGTGGTCCTGTAACATTGGCATAGGGTTGAGAATAACAACCGAGGGGATGTATGTACATGTTATGGAGTTTCATTTGGGGAATGGAATTATAGGTTAACTTATATGGGCTAAGATTACACAATCTAGGCTAAGACATGTTAAAATCCATCAGGTGTATGTATGATTATTTATAATGTCAGGTTAAGGATTAACACTGCTGACCAATTAACTATAACATAAACACTGATAAATAATTTAAATAATTTTTTCTACATTTCACAGTATCACTAACAAATGTTTGTATCTCCCTGAAACCTGCCTTCATTGAGAAATTGATGCCTATTCCATTGACTTCATGTAAACACAGAGATCAACTAACCAACTTTTATGCTAATTCTTGAGATTTTTCTATTAAAATATTTTAAATTCTTCATTTCAACATTGTCACATTTTATTTAAGGATATATATATAGATATATCTCCTTTAGCAACTACATTAACTTTCTGGAAAGTTATATATAATATCCATGAAGAACTCAACCAGTCCTATTTGAAACCAGTTCACTGGTCAAGACAAACACAGATCCATACATGCCTTTTTTTTTTTTTTTATAAATACTTTATTTTTTTTCTTCAAGTTACATCTCAGTCACAAGCCCCTCCCTATTCCCCCTTCCTATCCCGCCTTTCCACCCTCTTCCCCCCAGAAGTTTCCCCTTTCAGTCCAACAGATGGTTCCTTCTCTTATAACAGTAAGTATTATACAAAACAACAGATATAAATATGCCACATTTATGAGAGTTAAATGGCCCAGTATACCTTCCCAATGTCCAGTTTACACATATTTGGCCCCTGACTTTAACATTCTACTATCTAACCATCTCCATGAGTTTAAAGGTCTATATCTGACTCAACATTCATACTAACTTGCAACACACTTTTAAGAGTATCTTCTTAGATCTATAACAACCTCTTGATTCCTAAACAACTCAAAATTTAACTATGAGACTCTAGCTGTCTATTCTTCAACCACCTCAGAGACCTGAGAGGGATAAATATATTTACTTATATAGGAAGTGCAGGGCCTGCAGCTTCCAAAACTAAGAAAGGACATACCAATGACTGCCTGGACAGTTCCCATTTTCTCTCCATACATTCCTGCATCAGTCTTCAGCCTTTGGGTCCTGTTTCTCTGACAGACATTTGTTGTAGAGCAGGGATTATGAAGGACTTACCTACCCTGTCTTGGCAGAGTTAGGCTGTCGACTTCCCTGCTA
>CAJQZJ010031962.1:10817107-10830243 GCA_907164525.1 Lophiomys imhausi | reverse complement strand
ATACCATTGTGGCCAACTATAATCTTAATTTTGTATCAATATACAAAGATCAATACCGATGTAATCCAATACAATCTTATTTTTGCACAATAAACAATGGTCAATACCACTTTAGCAAAATAAACTACTAATTTTGTATCAATATACAAAGGTATAAGGGCATATTCAATAATCTGCCCATTCTTCTTGGACCTTCCTGTGCTATGTCTATATCTCATTTTTTCTCAAGCCTATGCACTCCTACATAGGAGAGGAAGAAGGATACAGAAAAGGAAAAGTAGGAAGTCCCTGGGGCTAACCTCCAAAACCCATTAAACAGGACCATTTATCAGCTTGTAATCTCTTCCCCTAAATATTGGAGTTTTCAGTTATCCTTCAAATAACCAAAAAGAAGGGCGGAGAAACACCTTCCCCACCCTCTGGACATGGGATGTCGCTCTCTTAAAGTGACTTCCTGCTGATTTGGGTCGTAGTAGACCTGTTTGGGGCCCGAACTCAAATGGAAAAAATGGTTAAAAATGTTAGTACACTCCTTTTAAGAATTTACTGCTAAATTATAATTGCTTTTCATACCTCCTAACAAGAGGTTAATTCTTACCAGCTTTTATTTGTGTATTAATAAATTCATATGTACAGCATCTGGCCTCAGTATACTCTTTTTAATTTTTTTACATTTTTGAATTAATTTATTTAATTTACATCCTGATAAGTGTCTCCTCCCTCCTCTCCTCCCAGTTTCTCCTTCACAACTCTCCTTCCCCCCTCATCCACCCCTCCTCCCATTCTCTTCAGAAAAGGGAGGCATTCCATGGACATCAAACAGCATTGGCATATCAAGTAACACTAGGTGCAACTTCTCCAATTGAAGCTAGACAAGGCAGCCCAGTTAGGAGAATAGGATCCAAGGGCAGGCAATAGAACCAGAGACAGCCCCTATTCCTACTGTTAGTAGACCCAAATGAAGACCAAGCTGCACAACTGTGACCTATGTGCAGAGAGAGGACCTAGGCCCATGTTATACATGCTCGCTGATTGGCAGTTCAATCTCTGTAAGCTGCTATGGGCACAGATTAGTTGATTCCATAGATTTTCATGTGGTGTCTTTGACCCCTCTTGTTCCTTCAACCCTCCCTCCCCTTCTTCCACAGCATTTCCGAATCTTCCCCTAAGGTTTGACTGTGAGTCTCTACATGTTTCCATCAGTTACTGGATGAAGTCTCTTTGATGATAGTGGTACTAGGCTCTTGTCTACAAGTATAGTAGAATATCATTAATATTACCAGGTATGGACTTTCTCTCATGGCATGGGTCTCAAGCTATACCAATCATTAGTTGGCCACTCTCAATCTCTGCTATATTTTTACCCTGCACATCTTGTTGGCAGGACACATTGTTGGTCAAAGGTTTTGTGGTTGGCTAAGTATCCTAATACCTCCATTAGAAGGCTTGCCTGGCCACAGGAGATGGCCACTGAAAAGTGACTAAAGCTAACATTGTGTTGAGTGATAATAAATTGTGTAAAATCTACATTACAAAAATATACTATACTCTGATGAACACAGCCTGTTTTCCTGGCTTTGGAGCAGTCAGATTCTGAACATTTGCAACATTTGTTGTCTGTTTGATGGAGAAGGAGACCTTCTTCAATGCTTTTCTATAAATGGGTATTACATAGAGAATATATATTTTACCTTTGTTTCACACTGTAAATCAGTTTCAAACTAGATTTGTAATGTGTTTGCCATTAGGATATACTTGCCATGAGGAAGTGAGGAAGAATTAGTTAATTATGATCTTCAATGTCCTGTTTTCTTTTTGATGCATTACTTGTTTCCCTACGTGTTGATGACAATCTCTGGTTGACATCACTAGGTTTTAAATTTTATCATTTTTTTCTCCCCTTACATAGAATATATTTCAAGAAACACAGTGATTATTTTTTCAAAGGGAAAAATCTTTTATCATACAGCTTAACTCATTATCCTATCTCATTTCCTTTATGTACATTGTCAGAATTCATAGGAATTCAAGAGAGCTAAGCTGCAAAGTGTGGGAGTAGATAAGACAAGAATTCAGAATGAGTGCTGCTACTATGTTGATATGCACAGTATAAATAAAGGATGAGTCAGACATAGCCACAGTTTTGCTTTTTTCTATACACTAGCTATTACAAATAAAGCTGCTGTGAACATAGATGAGGAAACATCCTTGTGGTTTTGTGAGAAATCATTTGGATGTATACCCAGAAGTGGTATGGATGGGTCTTGAGGTAGAGCTCTTTCAAGTTTTCTAAGTTCTTGCCAGACTGATTTCCATAGTAGCTATACATGTTTGCACTCCCACCAGCAATGGAGGAGAGTTCCGCTTTCTCCACAACCTCATGTGCTGTCATTTGAGTTTTTGATCTTAGCCATTCTGACAGGTGTGATATGGAATCTCAGAGTCGTCTTGAGTTGCATTTGTCTAATGATTAACGATGCTGAGCATTTCTTCAAGTATCTCCCAGCCATTAGGGACTCTGCCTTTGTGAATTTTCTGTTTAGCTCTGTTCCCCATTTTTTAATTGGATTATTTAATTTCTTGAGTTCTTTGTGAATTTTAGATATTAACCCTCTGTCAGATGTGGGGTTGGTGAAGATTTTTTCCCAATCTGTAGCTGCCGTTTTGTTCGAATGTCAGTATCTTTTGCCTTATAGAAGCTTTTCAGTTTCATGAGGTCCCATTAATTGATTGTTGGTCTTAGGTCCTGAGCTGTTGGTGTTCTGTTCAGGAAGTTGTCACCTGAGCCGATATATTTGAGGGTTTTCCCCACTTTCTCTTCTAAAAGATTTAGTGTGTCCATCCTTATGTTAAGGTCTTTGATCAATTTGGACTTAAGTTTTGTGCAAGGTGATAAGTATGGGTCTATTTCATTCTTTTAGATGTCAACATCCAGTTAGACCAGCACCATTTGTTGAAGATGCTGTCCTTTTTCCATTGTACAGTTTTGACTTCTTTGTCAAAAATTAAATGACCATAGGTATGTGGGTTCATTTCTGGGTCTTCAATTCGATTCCATTGATCCACTGGTCTGTTTCTATGCCAGTACCACGCTGTTTTTATTACTATTGCTCTGTAGTATGGGATGGTGATACCTCCAGATGGTTTTTTGTTTTGTTTTATTTTATTTATTTATTTAGTTAGTTAGTTTTTATTGTACAGGATTGATTTAGCTATTCTGGGTTATCTTTAAAGCATATATCTTTTTTCAAGTTTGGTTTTATATATCCAAGCTAATGTTTTCACTCTATTATTTGTAGCATTTAAATAAATTGAATTATATATATATAAAATACCATCCTAAAGTTAATTTTTATTTGCCCTCTATTTATACTGTTGACTGCCTTTCAATTAATCTACAATGGTTGGTGTTCTATTTTTATCTTTTTATTAAGTTGTAGTTTATACAATGTGTTTAATATTCTTTTGGAAAGATCTCCAGAGATAGCACTATGCATTCCTGACACATTATTATTAATTGCAGTAACAACTACAATTAACACAGAGGATGAATCCCCATTGCTCATTGCTTTTGTTTGCTCACTTTGTTTTTGACATTCACCATTCTTATAAAGATGTGTGTTGAGGGAAGGTCTAATATCATTGCTTCTCATAGGTTGAATTCAATGCTTAGATCTGGTTACCGCCCCTTCTGAGGCATTCTCTTGATTGGTTAATAAAAGTTGCTTATGGATAATGAGCTGGGCAGAAAGAATATAGGAAGGCAGGACTTCCTGAGATTAGAACAGGAACCCTGGGCACACACAGAGACTCTATTTTCTGCCAGGAATCACAGAAGGAGACACGTCTGGAGAATGCTGGAAGGTAATCGCAGGCACATGGCGGTTTGGGATTAGGTGATCTGGGTTAACTTAGAACAGCTAATGGAGAGACTGCCCAGCTAAGCGCTAAGTGTTAAAACATTAAAAGTTCTTGGTGTATTTAATAATTGGGGAAAAGTCTGCAGCAGCTTATATGCCCTCAGTCCAAGCAGTCCAGGGCCATTGGACTTCCAGACTTCTGGACTCCCCTTGAGCCCAGGCAAAGCTCCCGCCAAGCTGCTGGTAATTCTACTGGCCTAATACAACAACTGATATTAATTAACAGAGTTTAGGTTACAGGTGGTGTAGGCCACACTTGGTCCCAGGGCTCTTTCTCCAGGATAAGTTAGGCAAATGGTTAAGGCACACTGGCCAAGCTGCCCGCTCCTCTGCCAAGCTGCCGGCTACTCCACCAGCCTAATCTTAGTTTATATTTACTAATAACTACTATAATTAATTAATTTGAAGTTTCAGATGTGTGCAAATATATTATAATTACACTTACTTTGATAGAAATATGCTATGCTTCATGAAGCCACTTATTCACAATTTTGAAAATAAAATTGTTGATCATTTGTTATCCAATTTTTGATTTCTTCATAGATTTTACTCTCTTTTCCATGTGGCCACAATGAAGAATGTTTGATATCTTTATGTCCTTCTTGTATTCATAACCCCACCCCACCCCAGTATGGTGTTATCCTTCATCACAATGAATATTTACATCTTTCACAAACTGGTTACATTTTTTTTATTCGAACATTAATTCCAGTTAATGAGCATGTCTTCTGTTAAGGAATAGAAGAACACTAGTAAAACAAAAGGCAAAAGAAGAACAATGGAAGGAAATTTCAAATGGGAAAGGAATGGGAAGTTAGAGTGGAGAAGGGGATGACAGGAAGGACAACTACCACTAAGGATGTTTTAAAAAAAATCTCTGAAAATGTACTATTACTTAATGAATATTATTAAATAAACTATATAAATAATATACACAAACACACACACACACTTTTTCACATTAAAGAATTTATTTGGTGGGGAATCCAAGATGGCAGCACAGAAGCATTTTGATCGCGGGGAAAACAGCTATAACTCCACAGAGTTGTAAGACACTGAACAATAATCTGAGTACTGCCAACCCACTGGGTTTCACCAAGTGACCCCAGGAGCAATAAAATTCCCTGGGCAGGACTCTCCTCCCCTCTGTTGGACACTAAGAAAAAACAGACCAGCAGGATCCTCAGGGAAGCCAGGAATCAGAACCCAGAAATTGGGAATCGTCAGCAGGAGAGGGTCAGGGTAAGACCCACTCCATTACCCAGTGGGCAGTTCGAACCCCCAGACAGGGTTACTCACCAACCTCATGGGCTCTCAGATCCCGCACAGGCTCTCAGGTTATTTAACGAAGAGTTGGCAGAGCTGGAGCAGAGCCGTGGAGCTGGATGCTCTCTGGGCGGTCCCACAGCTATCTGAGCGGCTGCGGCACAGAGACCAGTGAATCCACACTGGCATTTTGGAAAGCGCAGGCATATTTGTGCTTCCCAAGAGGGTTGTTGGACATACACACAGGCCCCTCTATTGGATTTACAGTCACTGGGAAGAATTCGGCAGCTAGACAGAACAGCGGGATAAACTTCCAGCAGCAGGTTACCCTACTGCTACACTGCAGTATTCCAGAACTTGGAAGACAGTGGCCCCAATAGCCAGTCAGCTCCAGACTGACATAGGTGGAGCAAGGAGAGTGGCAGAAAGGCGGGTGCCCAGGGTAGAAGGCAGATTTGTTCCCCACAAGGTCCAAGCCCTGGGCAGATCATGGGGTTTGTATCAGACTCTTTTGCTAGTGCTGGCCCTTCTGGCGGGAAACCAGATCTTCAGCATAGCAGTAAGGTTTTTGGCTTCAGGACGCTGCTGTACACCCTCCCCGTCGGAATCAGATCCTTTCAGGACTCCAGCTGGCAGACCCAACTCCCAAACTTGGGATCTCCAGAGTCTACAGCATCTGTGCCTGGACACACAGGATCATACCAGCAGAGCCGATACATGCTAAATACCTAGTGTGCAACATAGAGAGCTCCGAATTGTGAGCAATGAAACAATCCTGGGCCATTACTCATTGCCTAGGAGTGGGCTCCACCATCTCACAGTGTTTCTGGCTATTAGATCCACATTGACCTTGAGAAACCCCTGAGAGCAGCTGGGGAGGACCACAAACACAGTCCTGACACATATGCTGCAGGGGAGCTACAACCCCACCCAACAGTCTGCAGCCTGCTAACCTGCACTGTCATCTATACCAAGACCAGTTGGATCCCAGGAACCTACAGGAACACATCCCACCACAACCCTTCACCTGAGTCCCCAGTTGGGACAAAACAGGAAGAGATGAGCTCTAAGAGAAACTGAGAATCTCCACACAAGGCCCCTTCCAGCCTGTGGAAAGCTACAGATCACCAAGTGATACGACTGCTACACCAAAGCACTCCCCCCTTTGCACCAAACCTAGAAGGCACCGGGAACAAACAGCTAAGAACAACAAATGGCTAAAGGCCAGTGAAAAAACAGAAACAACAAAAGTCAGGAAGATATGACTCCAACAAAACACAACTATGGTAGTACAGCAAGCGCTAACCACTTCACCACAGCTGAAACACATGAAAACAATGACAATTCTACATTACGGAAAGTGATAGAGTCCTTTCAAGAAGAATTTAAATCTATGAAGGAATTCAAAGAGTCCACAGTTTTCCAAGTGAAAGCAACGGAGAATATCTTTAGAGAGCTCCAAGCCAAAGTGGCTCAACTTGAACAGGAAAGAGACAAGTCAAAGAAGTATTTAAAGGATATGAAAGATTTCCAGGCAAAGACAAGCAAAACAGACAGACCCTTAACCAAATTAACTAAAAGGCAGAGAGAAAAAACCCAAATCAACAAAATCAGAAATGAAAAGGGAAAAATAACAGCAGACATTGAAGAAATCAAGAGAATATTTGGGCCCTACTTTAAAAATCTATACTCCACCAAATTTGAAAACTTAAGCGAAATGGACAATTTTCTTGATAGATTCCACCTACTGAAGCTAAATAAAGATCAGGTTAACACACTAAACAGCCCTATAACCCCTAAGGAAATAGAAACAGTCATTAAAAATCTCCCAACCAAAAAAAAGCCCAGGGCCAGATGGTTTTAGCACAGAATTCTACCAGACCTTCAAAGAAGACCTAATACCAATACTCTTCAAACTCTTTCACAAATTAGAATCAGAAAGAACACTGCCAAACTCATTCTATGAGGCCACAGTCACCCTGATTCCTAACCACACAAAGACCCAACAAAGAAAGAGAACTTCAATCCAATCTCCCTCATGAATATAGATGCAAAAAATACTTAATAAAATACTAGCAAACCGAATTGAAGGACACATCAAAAGTATCATACACCATGATGAAGTAGGTTTCATCCAGGACTGCAGGGATGGTTCAACATATGAAATTCTATATACGTAATTCACCATATAAACAAGATGAAAGAAAAAAAACCACATGATAATCTTGCTAGATATGGAAAAAGCATTTGACAAAATCCACGCCCCTTCATGCTAAATGTTCTGGAGAGAACGGGCATACAGGGAGCATACCTAGAAATAATAAAAGCAGGATACAGAAAACCAGTGGCCAACATCAAATTAAATCGAGAGAAACTTGAAGCATTTCCTCTAAACTCAGGGACAAGACAAGGATGTCCACTTTCACCATATCTCTTCAATATAGTACTTGAAGTTCTTGCTAGAGCAATAAGACAACTAAAGGAGATCAAGGGGATACAAATTGGTAATGAAGAAGTCAAATTATCCCAATTTGCAGATGATATGATAGTATACATAAGCGACCCCAAAAATTCCACCAGAGAACTCTTACAGCTGATAAACACCTTCAGCAACGTGGCTGGATACAAAATTAATTCAAAAACTTCAGAAGCTCTTCCTTATGCAACAAATAAATGGGCTGAGAAAGAAATCAGGGAAACAACTCCATTCACAATAGCCACAAACAATATAAAATAACTGGGGATAACTCTAACCAAGCAAGTGAAGGACCTGTACAACAAGAACTTCAAGCCCTTGAAGAAAGAAACTGAAGAGGCCATGGAAAGATCTCCCATGCTCATGGATAGGTAGGATCAACATAATAAAAATGGCTATCCTACCAAAAGCAATATACAGATTCAATGCAATTCCTATCAAAATACCAACACAATTCTTTATAGACCTGGAAAAAGCTATTCTCAATTTCATATGGAACAACAAAAAACCCAGAATAGCTAAATCAATAAATGTACAAAAAAAAAACCATCTGAAAGTATCACCATCCCAGATTTCAAGCTGTACTACAGAATAATAGTAATAAAAACAGCATAGTACTGGTACAGAAACAGACCAGTGGATCAATGGAATCGAATTGAAGACCCAGAAATGAACCCACACACCTATGGGCACCTAATTTTTGACAAAGAAGCCAAAACCGCACAACAGAAAAAGGACAGCATCTTCAACAAATGGTGCTGGTCCAACTGATGTCCACATGTAAAAGAATGAAATTAGACCCATACTTATCACCTTGTACAAAACTTAAATTCAAGTGGATCAAAGACTTTAACATAAGGCCGGACACACTAAATCTACGAGAAGAGAAAGTGGAAAACCCTTGAACTCATTGGCACAGGTGATAACTTCCTGAACAGAACACCAACAGCTCAGGATCTAAGACCAACAATCAATAAATGGGAACTCATGAGACTGAAAGTCTTCTGTAAGGCAAAAGAAACTGTCATTCGAACAAAACGGCAGCCTGCAGATTGGGAAAAAATCTTCACCAACCCCACATCTGACACAGGGCTAATATCCAAAATTTACAAAGAGCTCAAGAAATTAAATGCCAAGAAACCAAATAATCCAGTCAAAAAACGGGGCAAAGAGCTAAACAGATAATTCACAAAGGAAGAATTCCTAAAGACAGAGAGACACTTGAGGAAATGCTCAGCATCCCTAATCATCAGAGAAATGCAACTCCAGATGTCTCTAAGATTCCATCTCACACCTGTCAGAATGGCTAAGATCAAAAGCTCATATGACAGCACATGCTGGGGAGGGTGTGGAGAAAGGGGAACCTTCCTCCATTGCTGGTAGGAGTGCAGGCTTGTGCAACCACTATGGAGGTCAGTCTGGCGATATCTTAGAAAACTTGGAATAGCTTTGCCTCAGGACCCAGCCATACCACTTCTGTGTATACATCCAAATGACTCCTCACCAAATCACAAGGAAGTTTCCTCATCTATGTTCATAGCAGCCTTATTTGTAATAGCTAGAAACTAGAAACAACCCAGATATCCCTCAAACGAAGAATGGATTTAAAAACTGTGGTACATCTACACAATGTAATACTACTCATCTATCAGATACAATGAAATTATGCAATTTGCAGCCAAATGGATGAAACTAGAGAAGCTCATTCTGAGTGAGCTAACACAGACTCAGAAGGATGCACATGGCATCTATCGACTTATAGTCAGATTTTAGCTATATAATACCACAACCAACACACCAAAGGGAACATGGACATAGACTTTTTTTTTTCTCCCTGTCAATGAGACACTTTTCCCTAATGGTGCTGCCTTTAGGTCCCCAGTGTATGAAGAGGCTCTTGGCCCTCATATGACTGCTGACCTGGGGCGGGGACTGTTATGTAGGGACACTACACTCCATGGAAGGATTAGGGGGTAAAGGGTGGGAGGGTGGGACTGGGAGCGGTGGAAAGAGGACACTATGGTCTTGTAACCTGAAGCAATAAATAAATAAATAAATGAGAATTTAATTGTCATTACACTTATAGATGATACTGTTCCTCCTAGAAGCTTTAGGTTGACGAACACAAAAGATCAGTTCTAAGTACAGGATACCTACAATTAAGTTGTCAGTCATACATATCCAAAAGAGCCTTAAATAATTCAAGCTATTATTATGGCTCTTGATTGTCCATCAATGCTTTTGTGTTCATACTCAAATGTTCCATCTAGACCAAGTAAGCAAATACCCTAATGGTGTAATAGCTGAAGAAATTGGATTAATTCTATGAGCTATTTTATTTATTAGCATTTGGGATACATCATCTTCAATGATATTATATTTATAAATATCTTTAAGCTGACCTATTCTCCACTTCCTTACTCAACATTCCCCATTTGGGTTGTTTTTTGTTTTTGTTTTTGTTTGACAAGAATATTAGAATATTGTAAGCTGATTTATATCCCTAGAAATCTTTTTTGGCATGTTTGATGTTAAAGTGTGGGTGCGAACTTGCCTTCCTACTTCAGCTGAAATCCAGAATCTAGATGCATTTTCAGAAAAAAAAAACTTTCACTATATTAAAAAACAGAAGACTGTGGTGGTTAGCTTTATTTTCAACTTAACTCAACGTAGAAATACTAGGGAAGAAAGTTTCAATGAGAGATTGTCTACATAGATTTGGCTGGTGGGAAATTGTCTTGATTGAATTAATTGAAATGGAAAACCCCTCCCTAAATATGAGCAAATCATCTAGTAGCAGGCCAAATAATTAGATGTAGAACATGGAGAATATTGCTATTTTGTTCACTAGGCTTTCACTCTTGCTGGTGAGTTCAGTTACTGTTTTATTGCTTCTGCTAATTTCTCTCCTGATACTAGAATGAGTTTTTTTGGACCTCAATAACAGACTAAAGAATCTCATCTCTCAAAAATCCTCAAGTGCTTTGGTCACAAATTAAGCCTGATGAGGCACCAGGCATGGTCTAGTCTCATTAACAGAGCAACTTCTAGGGGTTTCTCAGCCTCTCCAGTGAAACAGCCATTCTTGAGCTACTCTGAAGATAGCATGCAAACTATTCTGATAAAATCTGTTTTACCAAATATTCTATTTCTGAGATTTCCTCTGAAGAAAGCTAATTAATTCATTCTCTATGATTTTCATAACAAATTAAGCTGGATTACAGACATCTTTTGACCAACATCAAATACACTTTGAGGTAATCATATTTAGAGATCCTTAGTACATTTTGCAGAAATTAATATAATTTCATTTTTTTTCTTTCTCTGGCTTCTGATACCATAAGTTCAATTAAAATATTTGTTGTTTTATAAAGTCAATTCAACTGGTGTGCATTTGGGGAAAGGTGTAGAAACCTAAGGTAATAAAAGCTTACTGGAGTCTATGAGAATATCCAAGCAAGGACTCTTAGTAATGGAAGATACAGAGTCTGAACTGGCCGTTTTTGATAGCCATGCAAGGTTTCCAGCGGTGGGCTAGGGTTGCATTTGAGTGATCTGTTGACTGAAGTGGGTCCTTTAGAGATCTCCAAGCAACCAAAGCTGATGCTAGGACAGAGGTTTTTCTCTCTGAAAACTGACAGTGAGCCCCACTGCGGGGGACAACATCCACACAGCTCATACAACAGTGGAGCTGGTGCTTGCATGGAGCTTTCACGTGTGTGTTCTGGTCTCTCTGACACAAGAAGGAACTACGCACACTACAGAAAGAGAAACCAGGACATCAATCCAGTCACAAACCTGTCCTGTATGCAAGACCTACTGGGGCAATGGTGGCACAGAACTTGTGGGAGTGGCCAACTAATTTCTGGTTTATCTTGATACCTAGTCCACAAGAGAAGTTGTCTCTGGACTCTTGTGCCTTATCCAGCTGTTATCAGAGAGGGTTCCTGAGGCAGCAGAGTGGAGTCAGTGCACACTTGTACAGATAGAGAGCCTAATTTGAGTTTTCAAATGGGTCCCGCCCCTTGGAAAGTGGGAAATCCTAAGAAGATGTGGAGGAAAGATTGTAGGAATCAGAAGGGAAAGAGGACACCAGGAAAACGTGGCCCACTGAATCAACTAAGTGGGCATATTATGGACCCACAGAGACTGAAGAAGCAAGCATAGGTCCTACATGGATCTGCACTAGGTCATCTGCATATATATTATGATTGTTAGCTTGATGGTTTTATGGGCCTCCTAACTGTTGGAGCAAGTACTTCTCTGATTCTTTTGTTTGCCCTTGGGACTCTTTTCCTCCTATTGGGTTGCCTTATCTAGCCTCAATATGTGGGTTTTTTACTTCTCCTGTTCTATCTTGTTTTATCATGTTTGGTTGTTGTCTCTTGGATGCCTGATTCTTTTTTGAAGGGAAATGGAGGAGGAGTGGATCTGGGGAGAGAGGAGATTGCAGGTGTCTCAGAGTAGTAGAGGGAGGGGAAATAGTGATTGGGATGTATTGTATGAAGAATGTATCTGTTTTTTGTTTTTTTTTTAAAAGGTTCATCTTGTACTTTCTCTTCAAGAAGAAAATGATGAATACAAAATAATTCAACCATATTATTCATATTTTAAAGTTGACAGTAATCTTAGAACATAAAAATAAATTTTCCTCATTTAATAATTGTATATTATTATTTTATTATTTCCAGCTTCACATTTGTAATTATAATAGAAATAAGATAATTATAAATATAAACAAAATTAATTATGAATATAAATTATAATGAAAATATGATAATTAAAACACTCTTAAAAACATACTATTTGTGCATGGCCATACAGAGTGCTATTCTATATCAGAATTAACAGATCCTGCTATCTCCTCTGATGTTTTTCTCTAAAATTAAATATGACAGATTCTTCTTTTAAAATGTTTATTTATTACTTCAAGTTACATCTCTATCACAGTCTGCTCCCTCCACTCCTCCCATTTCCACTCCCCCACCCTCTCCCTCTTCTCCCACCTATCCTACTTCCGTGGTGTGGGGTACCCCTACATATCAGCCCCACTCAGTTCAGCAGTCATATGAGGGCTAAGAGCTTCCTCTTAAACTTGGGGGCCTATATGGCAGCTCCAGTAGAGCAAAGTGACCCACGAACAGTTAACAAAGTCTATGTTCCTGTTCATTTTGGTCTGTTGGTTTTAGGATAGTTTTCCTGTACTAGATGGCTAAAATCCATTTAATTTGATGTTGACAGTCATTAAAAATCTCCCAACCAAAAAAAAAAAAAAAGAAAAATAAAACAAAAAAAAAACACCCAGGCCCAGATGATTTAAGCACAGAATTCTACACAACCTTCAAAGAAGAGCTAATACGAATAATCTTCAAACTCTTCCACAAAGTAGAAACAGAAGAAACAGTTCCAAACTCCTTCTATGAGGCTATAGTCAGCCTGATCCCTAAACTACACAAAGACCCAACAAAAAAAAA
>CAJQZJ010031962.1:10770475-10802107 GCA_907164525.1 Lophiomys imhausi | reverse complement strand
TAATTGAATCACAGTATCCAGTTTAATGATAAGAATGACAAATACATTTACAGTGTGAATAAATCCATTTAGCATCGTTGCTCTTATACTGTTCTCATACCCTATATGTTCTCTGATTATTGGAAGAATGGTAGAGCAAAGATTCTGTCTTTTTGAGGGATTTAGAATAGTTCCACTGAACATGCATAAGCATAGTGTACTTTCTACTCAATATAGCAAGGAATGTCCAGATCTTTTCCTAAGGAATAATTCATACATGACTCTTAAAATACTAAAGGAAAATGACCTAGTATAACAGCTGTGAATGGTTTATCATTAAGCAGGTCCTCCCTGAAGTGATCCACTTCCAGTATTATCAAATGAAGAGCAACAGAACTGTCGCCCTATGTACATATGACTGAGGGTATGTTTAACTGCTGTTTAGATAAAATATAAAATTAATTTTATGTGTTTTGCATTTCTGAAGGATATTTCAAATTCTGCCTAAATATGAGTATTAGAAGCCATCAATGCTGATAAGAACTTTCTCAGAAGAACTTTGGCCAATGTCAATACAGAAAGGGCAAAATGAATAATAATTACTCCAAGTTACTAACTGTGTGTGAACAGATACTATGCTTATGACTATATATATTCTTAATAAGAATAATTTTACTTTTTACTTTTTTGAAACAATTGAAACCATCCCAGGAACGCAGGGATGGTTCAACATACAAAGTCTACCAACGTAATTCACCATATAAACAAGATGAAGGGGAAAAAAAAACACATGATAATCTCGCTAGATGTAGAAAAAGCATTTCACAAAATCCAACACCCCTTCATGCTAAAAGTTCTGGAGAGAACGGGCATACAAGGACCATAACTAGAAATAATAAAGGCAATATACAGCAAGCCAGTGGCCAACATCAAATAAATGGAGAGAAACTTGAAGCATTTCCTCTACACTCAGGGACAAGACAAGGATGTCCACTTTCAACATATCTCTTCAGTATAGTACTTGAAGTTCGTGCTAGATCAATAAGACAACTAAAGGAGATCAAAGGGATAAACATTGGAAACGAAGAAATCAAAGTATCCCTATTTGCAGACGATATGATAGTATACATAAGCGACCCCAAAAAATCCACCAGAGAACACTTACAGCTGATAAACAACTTCAGCAAGGTGGTTGGATACAAAACGAACTCAAAAAAATTAGAGGCCCTCCTTTATACAACAAACAAATGGGCTGAGAAAGAAATAAGGGGAACAACACCCTTCACAATAGCCAAAAACAATATAAAATACATGGAGGTAACACTAACCAAGCAAGTAAAGGACCTATACAACAAGAACTTCAAGCCCTGGAAGAAAGAAATGGAAGAGGCTTTTAGAAGATGGAAAGATCTCCCATGCTCATGGATAGGTAGGATCAACATAATAAAAATGGCTATCCTACCAAAAACAATATATAGATTCAATGCAATTCCTATAAAAATACCAACACAATTCTTCATAGATTTGGAAAGAGCTATTCTCAATTTCATATGGAACAACAAAAAGCCTAGAATAGCTAAATCAATTCTTTACAATAAAAAATATCTGGAGGTATCACCATCCCAGATTTCAAGCTGTACTACAGAGCAATATTAGTAAAAACAGCATGGTAGAGGTATAGAAACAGACCAGTAGATGAATGGAATCGAATTGAATATCCAGAAATAGACCCACACACTTATGGCCACCTAATTTATGACAAAGCAGCCAAAACGGCACAATGGAAGAAGGACAGCATCTTCAAAAAATGGTGCTGGTCCAACTGGATGTCCACTTGTAAAAGAATGAAATTAGACCCATACTTATCACCTTGTACAAAACTTAAGTCAAAGTGGATCAAAGACCTTAACATAAGGCTGGTCACACTAAATCTACTAGAAAAAAAGTGGGAAAAACCCTTGATCTCATTGGCACAGGTGACAACTTCCTGAACAGAACACCAACATCTCAGGACCTAATATCAACAATCAATAAATGGGACCTCATGAAACTGAAAAGTTTGTGTAAGGCAAAAGACACTGTCATTCGAACAAAACGGCAGCCTACTGACTGGGAGAAATCTTCACCAACCCCACATCTGACAGAGGGCTAATATCCAAAATCTACAAAGAACTCAAGAAATTAAATGCCAAGAAACCAAATAATCCAATCAAAAAATGGGGGACAGATCTAAATAGAGAATTCACAAAGGAGGAATCCCTAATGGCTGAGAGACAATGAAGAAGTACTCAACATCCTTAATCATTGGAGAAATGGAACTCAAGATGACTCTGAGATTCCATCTCACACCTGTCAGAAGGGCTAAGATCAAAAGCTCAAATGACAGCACATGCTGGCGAGGGTGTGGAGAAAGGGGAACCCTACTCCATTTCTGGTGGGAGTGCAGGCTTGTGCAACCACCATGGAGGTTAGTCTGGCGATATATTAGAAAACTTGGAATAGCTTTGCCTCGGGACCCAGCCATACCACTTCTGGGTATACACACAAAATTCTCCTCATGGAATCATAAGGAAGTTTCCTCATCTGTGTTTATAGCAGCTTTATTTGTAATAGCTAGAAACAGAAACAACCCAGATGTACCTCAACCAAAGAATGGTTTAAAAAACTGTTAAAAAAATGAAATGTGAAGTTTCGGCCTTTTGCTACTAATTGTCATAAACTGTTTAGGATAATTAAGAAATGCAAACTAATAGTCATGCAAGGCTGTCATTTTGTTATGTATTATGACAGTCTCCTATAGTTATTTTCTAAGCTAATCAGAAATCAAGTTCCTAAGAGACAAGCAACATTTGCTTATCCTAATATAAGAGATAGATAGGGCCTCTTCAGAAACTTTAAGAGATCTGTAGAATATGGCATTCAAAGATGTTCTCCTAACTTTAGATTTTTTGATATCAAGAAATGTCAATTACTGACAGAACCCCCTATTCTACTTCCAGTAGAAGATGAGCATTGAAAAATCTCCAGTGGGAGATGATTGAATTAGTGGCAAGTCTATCTCTTGGCAGGAAAACCCCTTGCTCCAACTGTAGACAGAATGCTGTCCAAAAAGGACAAACCTTGGAAGCAAGTAAGTCAAAATCCTAGCTCTGCCAAGACAGGGTAGGCAAGTCCTTCATAATTCCTGCTCTGCAGTCAATGTCTGTTAGAGAAACTGGGCCAAAGAATGAAAATCGATGTTGTAATGTATGGAGAGAAAATGGGAATTGTCCAGGAACCAATGGTATGTCATTTCTTAGTGTTGGAAGCTCCAGGCCCTGCACTTCTCCTAGATATGTTTATCCCTCTCAGGTCTCTGAGGTGGTTAAAGAATAGATAGCTAGAGTCTCATATTTAAATTTTGAGTTGTTTAGGAATCAAGAGAGTGTTCTGGATCTAGAAGATGTTTTTAAAATTGTGGTGCAAGGTAGTATGGAAACTGAGATAGATATAGAACTTTAAACTCATGGAGACGGTTAGATAGTAGACCATTAAATTCAGGTGCCAAATACATATGGACTGGACATTGGGAATGTACGCTAAGCCATATAACTCTCATAATTGTGGTGTAATTACCTCTGTTGTTTTGTAGTGTATTTATTATTATAAGAGAAAGAGCCATTTGTTGGACTGAAAGGGGGAGTTGTTGGGGGGGAAAAGATATACCTTAAACTTAAAAAAATTAAAAAAAGGAAGTGGATGGGTGGGTTGAGGCAGAAGACAAGGGGAGGATGGGACTGGAGGGAGAGTAGGGAGGGGATTGCGATTGAGATATAACTTGAAGAAATAAAATATAAAGAGGAGGAAAAAAAGAAAGACATACATTCCCACACAATAAATTATTTTCCTTAATTTTATGAACATTTCTTAAATTTGGCATCTGTGGTTTGTTGGCATCTTAGATCAATGAGACTTCTTAGAAGAATTACTCTTAATGGATGTCTAAATAATTGTTCGTGGTGCGCAACCACTATGGAGGTCAGTCTGGCGATATCTTAGAAAACTTGGAATAGCTTTACCTCAGGACCCAGCCATACCACTTCTGGGTATACACCCAAATGCCTCTTCATGGAATCATAAGGAAGTTTCCTCATCTATGTTTGTAGCAGCCTTATTTGTAATAGCTAGAAACTGGAAACAACTCAGATGTCCCTCAACCAAAGAATGGGTTAAAAAACTGTGGTACATCTACACAATGGAATATTATTCAGCTATCAGGAACAATGAAATTACGCAATTTCCACAAAATGGATGAAACTACAAAAGCTCATCCTGAGTGAACTAACCCAGACTCAGAAGGTCAGATATGGCATCTATTCACTTATAGTAGGATTTTTAGCTATATATTAGAAGGTATCCATACTACAACTAACACACCAAAGGGAACTTGGACAGAGACTTTTTATTTTTTTCTTTATTTTTTATACTTTTTAATATTTTTTTCTATATTTTAGTCTTTTTCATCTATTTGTCTGCTTATTTGTTTGTTTTTTAGTTCTCTCTCCCAGGCAATGAGACACTTTTCACTGATGGTACTGCCTCGTAGACCCCCAATGAATGAGGAGGCTCTTGGCCCTCATACAACCTCTCAACTGAGATGAGGGATTGTTATATAAGGACACCCCACCCCAGAGAAATCGGATGGAAGGGTTAGGAGGTAAAGAAAAAAAATGAAATGTGATTTTTCAGCCTTTCTACTACTAATTGTCATAAACTGTTTAGGATAATTAAGAAATGCAAACTAATAGTTATGCAAGCCTGTCATTTTGTTAGGTACTATGACAGCCTATTATAGTTATTTTCTAAGCTAATCAGAAATAAAGCTAAGAGACAAGCAACATTTGCTTACCCTAATATAAGAGATAGATAGGGCTTCTTCAAAAACCTCAAGAGATCTGCAGAATATGGCATTGAAAGATGTTTTTGTAACCTTAGATTTTTTTATATCAAAACATATCAACTCCTGACAGCACCCCCTATTCTACCCCAAGAAGAAGATGAGCATCAAAGAATCTCGAGTGGGGGATGATTGAATTAGTCGCAAGCCTATCTCTTGGTAGGAAAAGCTCCTTGCTCCAACTGTAGACAGAATGCTGTCCAAAAAGGACAAAACCTGGAAGCAGGTAAGTCGACAGCCTAGCTCTGCCAAGACAGGGTAGACAAGTCCTTCATAACCCCTGCTCTAAAATCAATGTCTGCCAGAGAAATGGGGCCAAATGACTGAAGAACGATGCTGTAATGTATGGAGAGAAAATGGGAACTGTCCAGGCAGCCACTGGTATGTCATTTCTTAGTTTTGGAAGCTGCAGGCCCTGTACTTCCTATAAAAACAGATATATTTATTCCTCTCATGTCTCTGAGGTGGTTGAAATACAGATAGCTAGAGTCTCATAATTAAATTTTGAGTTGTTTAGGAGTCAAGAGAGTGTTATGGACCTAAGAAGATGCTTTTAAAATTGTGTTATAAGTTAGTATGAAAGTTGAGTTAGATATAGAACTTTAAACTCATGGAGATGATTAGATAGTAGAATGTTAAAGTCAAGTACCAAATACATATGGACTGGTCATTGGGAATGTACGTTAAGCCATATAACCCTCATAACTGTGGCCTAATTACCTCTGTTGTTATGTATTGTATTTATTATTATAAGAGAAAGAGCCATTTGTTGGCCTGAAAAGGGAAACTTTAGGGGGAATAAGATATCCCTTAAACTTAAAAAAAAACAAAAAAAGGGAAGATGATGGGGGTTGAGGGTGGGTGGGTGTGACTAGACGGGGGAATAGGGAGGGGACTGCGATTGAGATGTAACTTGAAGAAATAAAAAAGAAAGACTGCAAAAAAAAAAGAATTGTTCGTGGAGTAGTGAATTGCAATTTACAGTTTTGTGATTTCAAAGTGCTGCCTGCAAAGTGAAAATACAAGCCACTAAATGTACAAAGATATGTTGGGAAGTAACTTTTAATTAAATTGTAAAAGCTAAATTTAAAATAAAATAAAATTTCCCAGCAAAAGAAAGTCTAGCGTCAGACAATTTTAGTGAAGAATTCTACCAGAATTTTAAAGAAGAGTTAACATTAATACTTGAAATTATTCCACAAAATGGAAACATAAGAAACATTGTTAAATTTATTTATGAGACCATTGTAACCCTGAAATCCAAACCAAATAAAAACTCAACACAGAAAGAAAATTACAGACCTATTTTTCATATGAAGATAGATGAAATGAAATACTTGCAAAATGAATCCAAGAACACATCAGAAAGATCATCCACCATGATCAAGTTGGCTTTATTACTGAGATGCAGGGTGATTCATATGAGAATCTAACTGGAACCCACCACATTAATAAACTGAAAGGAGGAAAAAAAATACCAGGTCATCTCATTAGATACCAAAAAATGCTTTTGACAATATTCAACACCCCTTCAGGATAAACGTCCTGGAAAGATTAGGGATAAAAATGATATAAAAAAATAACAGACAATTTATAGCAACCCTATATCCAACATCAAATTAAAGGGAAAGAAACTCAAAGCAGTTCCAATAAGGAACAAAACAAGGCCATGCACTCTCTCCATCTCTATTCAATTTGGTACTTGAAGATATAGCTAGAGTATTAAGACAAATGAAGGAGAAAAAGTTGATACAAATTGGAAAGAAATAAATCAAAGTGTGGTTATTTGCAGATGATATGATTCTATATGTAACTGACCCTAAAATTCCACTAGAGAACTCCTACAGCTGTTAAGTATTTTCATCCAAGTGACTGGATACATGACAAAAGAAAAAAAAAAAGAATCAGTAACTCTGCTATACACAGATGACAAATACACTGAGAAATAAAGAAATCAGGGAAACAACAACATTCACAATAGCATCAAATAATATAAAATATCTTTGGGTAACTCTAAGCAAGCAAGTGAAAGGAGATAATCAGAAGAAAGATCACCCATGTGTACAAATTAGCAGTGTTAACTTAGTAAAAATTGTTATAATACAAAAAGCATCCTAGCGACTCAAAGAAATTCCCACCAATATTCGAACACAAATATTTACAGACCTGGATAGGACAATTACCAACTTCATAGAAAAAATAAAAACACAGGTAATCAAAAGCAAACCCGAACAATAAAAGGAGTGTGGCAGATCAGTATCTGTGATTTCAAATTGTACTACAGACCTACAGTAATAAAACCCACACAATATTGGTATAGGATGTACAATTTCTTAATAAAATTAATAAATTCACACAGCCATTAATACCAGGTTTTCAATAAGGAAGCCAGAAATACACACTGCCAAACAAAAGCACCCCAACAAACTTTGTCGGTTAAGTTGGATGTATCCATGTAGAAGAATGCAAATGTATCTACATTTATCACCTTGTACAAAAGTTAAGTAAAGTGGATCAAATACCCCAATATAGAACTAGACATACTGAACCTGAGAGAAAAAATGGGGAATAGCATTGAATATGTTGGGACAGTATATAACTCTCTGAACAGATGGAAAGATCTCCCATGCTCATGGATAGGTAGGATCAACATAATAAAAATGGTCATCCTACCAAAAGCAATATATAGATTCAATGCAATTCCTATCAAAATACCAACACAATGTTTTATAGACTTCGAAAGAGCTATTCTCAATTTCATATGGAACAACAAAAAGCCCAGAATAGCTAAATCAATCCTGTACAATAAAAAAAACATCTGGAGGTATCACCATCCCAGATTTCAAGCTGTACTACAGAGCAATAGTAATAAAAACAGCATGGTATTGGTATAGAAACAGACCAGTAGATCAATGGAATCGAATTGAAGATCCAGAAATAGACCCACACACTTATGGTCACCTAATTTTTGAATAAAGAAGCCAAAACGGCACAATGCAAAGAAGGACAGCATCTTCAAAAAATGGTGCTGGTCCAACTGGATGTCCACTTGTAAAAGAATGAAATTAGACCCATACTTATCACCTTGAATAAAACTTAAGTCCAAGTGGATCAAAGACCTTAACATAAGGCCTGTCACACTAAATCTACTAGAAGAAAAAGTGGGAGAAACCCTCGAACTCATTGACACACGTGACATCTTCCTGGACAGAACACCAACAAATCAGGACCTGAGATCAACAATCAATAAATGGGACCTCATGAAACTGAAAAGCTTCTGTAAGGCAAAAGACACTGTCATTAGAACAAAACGGCAGCCTACAGACTGGGAGAAAATCTTCACCAACCCCACATCTGACAGAGGGCTAATATCCAAAATCTACAAAGAACTCAAGAAATTAAATGCCAAGAAACCAAATAATCCAATCAAAAAATGGGGGACAGATCTAAATAGAGAATTCACAAAGGAGGAATCCCTAATGGCTGAGAGACACTTGAAGAAATGTTCAACATCCTTAATCATCATAGAAATGCAACTCAAGACGACCCTTAGATTCCATCTCACACCTGTCAGAAGGGCTAAGATCAAAAGCTCAAATGACAGCACATGCTGGCGAGGGTGTGGAGAAAGGGGAACCCTACTCCATTGCTGGTGGGAGTGCAGGCTTGTGCAACCACTATGGAGGTTAGTCTGGCGACATCTTAGAAAACTTGGAATAGTTTGCCTCAGGACCCAGCCATACCACTTCTGGGTATACATCCAAATGCCTCTTCACGGAATCATAAGGAAGTTTCCTCATCTATGTTTATAGCAGCCTTATTTATAAGAGCTAGAAACTGGAAACAGCCCAGATGTCCCTCAACTGAAGAATGGTTTTAAAAACTGTGGTACATCTACACAATAGAATATTATTCAGCTATCAGGAACAATAAAATTATGCAATTTGCAGCCAAATGGATGGAACTAGGAAAGCTCATGCTGAGTGAGCTAACCCAGACTCAGAAGGACGCATATGACATCTATTCACTTATAGTAGTATTTAGCAATATAGTAGAAGGTATCGATACTCCAACTAACACACCAAAGGGAACTTGGACATAGACTTTTTATTTTTATTTTTATTTTTATTTTTATTTATTTTTTATACTTTTTAATATTTTTTTCTATTTTTTAGTCTTTTTTATCTATTTGTATGCTTATTTGTTTGTTTGTTTGTTAGTTCTCTCTCCTGGGCAATGAGACACTTTTCACTGATGGTACTGCCTCATAGACCCCCAATGAATGAGGAAGGTCTTGGCCCTCATTCGAGCTCTCAACTGAGATGAGGTACTGTTATGTAAGGACACCCCACCCTAGAGAAATGGGATGGAAGGGTTAGGAAGTAAAGAAAAAAATGAAATGTGATGTTTTGGCCTTTTACTACTAATTGTCATAAACTGTTTAGGATAATTAAGAAATGCAAACTAATGGTTATGCAAGCCGGTCATTCTGTTAGGTACTATGACAGCCTATTATAGTTATTTTCTAAGCTAATCAGAAATAAAGCTAAGAAACAAGCAACATCAGCTTACCCTAATGTAAGAGATAGATAGGGTCTCTTCAAAAACCTCAAGAGATCTGCAGAATATGGCATTGAAAGATGTTTTTGTAACCTTAGAATTTTTTATATCACAACATATCAACTCCTGACAGCACCCCCTATTCTACCCCAAGTAGAAGATGAGCATCGAAGAATCTCGAGTGGGGGATGATTGAATTAGTCGCAAGCCTATCTCTTGGTAGGAAAAGCCCCTGCTCCATCTGTAGACAGAATGCTGTCCAAAAAGGACAAAACCTGGAAGCAGGTAAGTCGACAGCCTAGCTCTGCCAAGACAGGGTAGGCAAGTCCTTCATATCCCCTGCTCTACAATCAATATCTGTCAGAGAAACGGAGCCAAACGACTGAATATCGATGCTGTAATGTATGGAGAGAAAATGGGAACTGTCCAGGCAGCCACTGGTATGTAATTTCTTAGTTTTGGAAGCTGCAGGCCCTGTACTTCCTATAAAATCAGATATATTTATCCCTCTCATGTCTCTGAGGTGGTTGAAGTACAGATAACTAGAGTCTCATAATTAAATTTTGAGTTGTTTAGGAGTCAAGAGAGTGTTATAGATCTAAGAAGATACTTTTAAAATTGTGTTGCAAGTTAGTATGAAAGTTGAGTTAGATATAGAACTTTAAACTCATGGAGATGGTTAGATAGTAGAATGTTAAAGTCAGGTACCAAGTACATATGGACCTGACATTGGGAATGTACGCTAAGCCATAAAACCCTCATAACTGTGGCCTAATTACCTCTGTTGTTTTGTATTGTATTTATTATTATAAGAGAAAGAGCCATTTGTTGGACTGAAAGGGAAAACTGTAGGGGGAAATAAGATATACCTTAAACTTAAAAAAAAAGGGAAGATGATGGGGGTTGAGGGTGGGAGGGTGAGACTGGAGGGGGGAATAGGGAGGGGATTGCGATTGAGATGTAACTTGAAGAAATAAAAATAAAGGAAAAAATGCACATCCACTAAGATTAACAATTAATAATTGAGACTAGTGAGACCAAAAAGTTTCTATAAGGCAAAGGTCTCCATCATTTTGACAAAACAGCAGCCCACAGAATAGGAAAAACTTTCACCAACTCCAAATCTGATAGAGATCTAATATCCAACATATTACAAGGTCTCAAGAAACTAGACATCAACAATCCAAAAAAAATCCAAATAAAAGGTGGGGTACAGATCTAAAACGAATTTTCAGTACAGGGATTCTAAGTGGATGAGTAAAAAATAAATGTTGAACATCCTTAGTCATCAGGGGAATGAAAATAAAAGCTATTATTAAATTGCATCATATCTTAGTCATCAGGGGAATGAAAATAAAAGCTACTATTAAATTGCATCATATACCTCCCAGAATGTCTAAAGTTAATAACACAATTTACAGATAATGCTGGCAAGGATATGGAACAAAAGGAACACTCCTTCATTGTTGGTGGGAATGCAAACTTGTATAGCCACTATCGAAATCATTATTGTGTTACCCAGAAAATTGGGAATTGGTCTACCTCAAGACCCAACTATACTACTCTTAAACATATACCCATAAGATGTTCCATTCTACCACAAGAACACATGCTTATCTATGTTCATTGAGGGTTTAGTCAGAACAGCCAGAACCTGGAAATAACTTAGAAGTCCCTCAACAGAAGAATGTGTAAATATAATGCAGTACATTTACACAATGTAGCTTTACTCAGTGGTTTAAAAAAAAAGAGCATCATGATATTTGCAGGCAAATGGATGCAACTAGAAAAAAAAAATGCTTGTAAGCCAACCCAGATCCAGAAAAGCAAAGATAGTATGTATTCACTTGCCATTGGATATTAGCTATTGAGTAAAGAAGTACATGATAATGAAACTACAATCCACAAGTCCAAAGAGGTTAGGTAAAGAGTAGGATGGCAGGAGGTGGGGGGGAAGGGAGGAGTGAATCTCCGTGTTGTGGGGAAACAGAATGGATTTTGGAATGAACTAGCAAAGGGATCAGGTGGTGGGATTGTGGTGGGGAGAGAACACAGGCAAAGACAGGTAGAACTGAGAGTTTTGGTGGTATATGTGAAAACCAAATGCAGTGGAAACTTCCTGTAATCTATGATGGTGACCCTAATGAGGACTACAAGTAAAGGAAGATTCTGAGTCTAAATTGGCCATCTTTTGTAGCTGGGCATGGCTTCCAGTTGTGGAACTGAGCTGTATTCAATTGAGCTATTGTCCAAGGAGGTCATGTGGTGTTGGGGGAAGGTCTAATGACATTGCTTCTGATAGGCTGATTTCATTACTGAGATCTGGTTACCGTCCCTTCTGAGGCATTCTCTTGTTTAGTTAATAAAAGTCGCTGATAGCCAATGAGCTGGGCAGAAAGAGTATAGGAAGGCAGGACTTCCTGAGATTAGAACATGAACCTTGTGTTTACACAGAGATTTTTCTCTCCCCCAACCCCAGACACAGAACCAGGTGTATTTAATTATTGGGGAAATAACTGCAGTGGCTCATAGGCATTCAGTCCAAGCAATCCCGGGCTGTCAGACTCCTGGAGTTCCCTCAAACCCAGGTGAATCTCCTGCCAAGCTGGTGGTAATTAGGTTACAGGTGGGGTAGGCCACCCTTGGTCCTGGGGCTCTTTCCTCAGGAAAAATCAAGCAACCGGTTAAGACATACGGGCCAGGTACCCAGTCCTCTGCCAAGCCACCAGCTGCTCCGCTGGCTTAATCTTACAGTTTATACTTACTAATAACTACAATTGATAATTAAATTGCAGTTTCAATGTGGAGATTGCTAAACAACTCAGTGTGATGCTACAACAGCATATTACTCTCTGAATACTGAAAGTGGGAGTAGCCAACCAATATTTTGTTTGAGTACCTGAGAACCTTCAAAGGAGATGGAGCCCACACCTGACACAGACTGGATATACAGGAACCAGAAACTGGATAACCAGAGACCTATGGTAGAACCCAATACTAATGGCAAAACAAACAAACAAAACACTGAAAATGAAATGATTCCTAATGACATTCTGCTATACTCATAGTTGGTATCTTGCCCAGTTGTTATCAGAGAGGCTTCCTCCAGCAGCAGATGCAGGGGTAGACACCCACAGCCAGACAATATGTAGAGAGAGTCTAAAATAGAGGTTTCCAATGGATTCCTTCCTTTAGAACTAAGGAAACATGGAAGAAGAGGGGAAAGAAGATAGTAGGAGTTAGCACCAGGAGCAGATGGCCAACTAAACAAAATAAGCAGGGTTCACATAGGCTCGCAGAGATTAAAATAATAAGCATGGTGCTTGCATGGCAAGTCATTAGGTCCTTTGCGTTTATTGTACAGCCATTAGCTTAATAGTTTTGGTGGACTCCTTATAGTGGCAGTGAAGCCCTCTGACTCTTCAGCCTGCCCTTGAGACTCTTTTCTTTCTCTTGGGTTGCCTTGTACAGTCTTGACATGTGGACTTTTGTTTGGTCTTATTGCAGTGGTTCTCAACCTGAGGGTCATGGCTCCCTTGTGAGTTCAGTGATCTGTACATATGGTCACCTAGGTCCATTCTGCATATTAGATACTTACATTATGATTTACAACAGTAGCAAAGTTACAGTTATAAATTAGAAACATACATAATTTTATGGTTGGGGGTTACCAAAACATGAAGAACTGTATTAAAAGGTCACAACATTAGGAGGGTTGAGAGCCACTGTCTTTCTATATCTTCATTTGTCCTATTTGGCTGTTGTCTTTCAGAGGTCTATTTTTTTTCTGAAATGGAATGGAGCAGGAGTAGATTTGGGGGATAGAGAAGATAGTGGAAGATAGGAGGAGTGTTGGAGGAGAAATTATAGTTGGGATGTATTGTATGAGAAATGAATCTGTTTTAATAAGGAAAAAAGAATGATTCATACTTATACTTCCTTAACCTTCTAAACTTTGAATAAATTAATATTTTCATAATAAATAATTCAAAAATTATAATTTTAGATTGTAGCACATCAATCTGAATACTTGTTTAGCATTTTTATTTACTTATATTTTGCAGATTGTAAATTAAATCATGAAATTCTCTTTCAACTATACTTTTAAATTTTATTGTATTCACATTTTTTAGTCCTGTTTTTCAGGATTTTCTGAAACAAATGGAGTGGTTTATTTTGGTTTTGGTTTGGTTTGGTTTGGTTTCTCTTGGTTTTATTTGGTTTGGATTGAGACTGTGTCTTGCTATGTAGCTCTGGATACCCTAGACTTTACTATGTAAACTATGTTGGCCTCAAACTCATGGATTGTGCCACAGGTTCAACTCAAATTTCACATGTCTAAATCCTAATCTTACATTTGGTTTTCATTATTTGGCTAAATTAATTGTAGAAGAGAAGTATGTGTTACATTTATTTTCTGCTTCTTTCACATGGAACCTTCAACATTAATCTTTGCGTTTTGTTCTAAGATCTTAGTCACCTTAAAGGCCAGAGATACATAAATGAAGATATTTTGCTGTAAATGTTATAACTAATACTAGTAAAGTAAAAAAGAACATCCATAAAAAGTATCTCTGGAAAACCACTAAAAGCTGCAGGCAAAATGACAGCAATACTGAAGCTCTGTGTAGGAATTGATCATAAGCATCTGTTTCAAATAGGCACATCCCCTTTCAAATGAGCCTCCAATAACAGTTTATTTCTACCACCACAGGTTGGCAAATTTTTCCAGAGATAATTATCTTCTGTCATCCAAAATGTATTTTCTGTGGCATTTAACAAATTCTAATCAGTTGGTATTCTGAAATGTGGTGTTTTATTGATATGAATTCAAAGTACTATCAGCATATCCCTTTGTATCCATCCTTGAGATTCAAAAGCTGCCACAGACATCAAATATCCTTTGAACACAAAAGTGATAATGAGGAGAAGAATTTCTTATCAAATGCACAGCATAGATTATATTTCTTCCCTGCCCTACATCAAACAATGAGTATATGAAAAAAGAATTATTCAAATTGACGAACAGTGAATCAAAAAATCAGTTTCCTTGCCAAGTACGCAATTTAGAAGCACTGTCTCTTCCCAGGTTTGTTCTGTAATCTTCAGCAACAGTTCAAATGTTGTTTTTTGTTTGTTTGTTTGTTTGTTTGTTTGTTGCCTCTCTGAGTGAGCACCAAAGCTGTACACATTATGTTTTGTCCTTCGTTTGTAATGCATGGCCTGGGGACATATTTCCTGGACATGAAGCATGCAGCAGTGGCTGTTGGCCGCCATATGACTGCTGAACTGGTGCAAGGGACTGTTATGTAGGGATACTCCACTTCAGAGGAGTGGGATGGAAGGGATAGGGGGTAAGGGATGGGAGGGTGGGACTGGGAAGGGTGGAAAGAGGACACTGTGATGGAGATGTAACCTGAAGTAATAAATCAATATTTTAAAAAGAATAAAGAAAAAAAATTGTGAGCCAAAGGTTTGATCAGTCCTGCACATGTTACATGTTCCTTCCCAGAATGATGACGCAGAGCACAGAGTGATAAAATTAGCCACACTTTCCCTGGTTCTCATGTCAGATTTGACTTCTGAATAGGTCTTCCCATTATCCTTCAAGTTAGCTAAACACATTACCTCTCAAGTTGGGTACACTGTACATAAAAAAGTTGGCAGAAAATGAAAGCTGATTGGATTTTCCTTCTTTCTTGAATTTTACTCGGAGTTTCTACTTGGGTTATCTTCACCTAGTGTGATTACCTGCCTTGTGTTTCTGATTTTGTTGGAAACTTTCATTTGCAGCAGCTGCTGTACTCTCAACCAACAAATCGACATTCTTTCTGTCTCTTTTCTTTTGTGGTTTTATCTGTCATCTTTAATCAAAATCACTATTCCAAAAACGTTTTAATTAGAATGATAAAAAATACACACCTGTTGTGATTATTAGAATTCTACATATGATTAAATATTTTAAATGCCTCATCCTGTTTAAGTAACCCTTTGTGGTTGTATCTTCCCAGCCTTAAAGTCTTCTTAATCCAAGCAAAATTGATCCAATTGTCCAGCCCATGTCTGCAGTGCTTCTTACCATTCCAACATTTCACATGCAAACACTGAGAGATAACAAAAATTATCTAAATTTCTTCTTCTATAAGTGGGTCAAAAACATGAATAAGCAGCCAGAGAACTGGCTCAGTGGTTAAGAGCAATGATTGATTTTCCAGGCAACCAGGTTTTTTTTCACTGAACCACAACTGTCTGTAACACCAGTCTCTGATTATATTCTCCTCTGGTATCTGTACTACTAAGTATACGGTGTGGTACATAGAGAAACCTGTGGGCAAACACTCATACATGTAATACAACAACAAAAACAACAACGATAATAATAATAAGTAAAAACATATAAGCCATGAATAAAATTACTGAAAATTTTAAGATGTGGAACCCTGAACCTGGACCTAGGCTTATATACTTGGAAACAACAAGATACCTAATGCTCAAAATGAGCATTTTAGTAAGTTTGAAAGTTGAAGTTCACATGGGTAATGTCCCACAGTCTTCCTGCTGTGATGGATGATTTGTGAACCCAGTATTGTGGAGCCTGACTGAATCTATCTTCAAAAAAGTAAAAAATAAATAAAAAGGATTCTATTTCGTTTTGTATTAAGTTTGACTCAGAGCTGACCTCCTGTTCCAGAACAACAACGAAATGTACCTGGACCTTCCATTCCAGGGGTGTTCCCTCGTCATCACAGGACAGCTGAGAAGGCACCCAAAAAGTCTAAACAAACCTTCTGGTGGTCAAACTGACTGCAGGTGGTTAGTCAGTAACAATGAGCCAATCAAAAATGGATATGATTAGTTACCCAAATGTCATCCAATCATATGGTAAGGAACCTGCTTCTTTGTCTGAGTCTCTATATAAACTCTGCACTTTTGGGTCTGGGGGCTCTCAACATGAACTGCTGTGTCAGTGAGTGTTCAGAGCCCAAGCTCTGAGCTTGAATATACAACCCTCATGTATTTACATCAGAGTTGGCTCCTGGGTGGTCTTTGGGGTGTCGAGAACCGAGAAGTGAGCAGAACAGTATAAACATATTTTCTGATATATGTGCAAAATTTTCCTGAAGATATTAGAATTTTTGTCAGTAGAGTCAACAAAATACATTCAGCCTTTCCAAACATGTTGGGGTATATTCTAATCCACTAAGCTGAACAAACTCTTGGGGAGGAAAGCCACTTCTCCCTTTCTAATCCTCAAAAGTTGTCTTTGGAATTACCTCAACTTATCCTGCAATTAAAATGGGATTTATAATCATGAGGTTTCTTGGTTTCAGGTTTTAAAAAATCAAACAATCCCTTTTAGGTTTCTGGATTGTAGATGACACATGGACCAATGCATCATAAACCTCTATGGAAAGAGGATAGCTATGTTCATTCTTTCTTGTTTGAGGGACACTAACAATTACACTTACGTCAAAGTAAAATTTTGTTTCAGGAGAATATATTTATAAGGTTTTATGTTTGAAGTTATCATATAATTACACTGTCCCTCTTTTCTTTTCTCCTTCCAACCTCTTTCATGTACCCTACCTTGTCCTCTCTCATTTCCATGATTTCTTCTTCATTAAATGTAAATATTCAGATATTGATATAAATCAGATGATATTGATATAGAATGATATTCTTAAACATTAAATGCAACCTGCTCAGTATGTATAATGTTACTTGTTTTTATAAAATACAAGGGATTGCCTCTTGCTATTACACAAATATTTGGAAGATCTTTCTCCTGCTCTCGATATTCCTTACTTGCCTGTAATTCATTGTCTAAGGTTAAGGTCTGATGAGATTTTCCTCTTCCATGCAATCATTTCTACACTTGATCTTAGCCAAAAGGCCGAGAAGAGATTATGTTATCATTTCTATTACTGTCATTGCTCCAGTCTCATCTGTACTGATGAGATTGCATGAGATGGACACAAATTATCTGACATTTCTAGGAAACAAATTTCTCACAAACAACTTCCTTTTATTCTGGAACTTCCAATCGTTCAATCCTCTTCTATACAATGATCTTTGCACTTGAGGTACAGAAGACAAAGACAATATCAGGTACTAGAGATCATGGATATCAGAGCATAACTTACAATTACTATTTTAATGGACCATCCTAATCCTTAATTATGTTATAAATATTTATCACTATATTTACAGCTAAGTTTAATTCTCACTCCACAAGAGGAAAATTTTCTTTGAAACAGATAAAGTATCTTTTAACACTCTTGTTCAAACAGCTCTTTGAAAACAGATGTGTAAAAAATATTTCATGAGAATCTAATGAAATATGAAATATTTACAGCTATGTTTATTTAAGTAAACTCTTTTAGTCACAATAATCACATAAGTATGTCTCTGCTATTTCCAATTTACTACAAGATACACATTTACTTTTTCTTCCAAATATTTTCTGTATAAATACAGATAACAATGAAACTCTTTGCTCTATATTTCCTGAGAAGAAGCTACCTCCCTGACAATTGCAATCTGACGAGTATAGATATACATTAATTGATACCAAATCAATACATTCTGTTACTAATTATAGACCTATCTCACTCTGATATTTTGCAGACATAAATAATTCAGCTGTCTGCTGCTTGGTGTACTCTAATAGTTTTTAACCTTAATAGAATTATAAAACTTTCTGCTACTTTGTGATTTGTAATAAACAAATATTAACTGTAGAATCAAACTGTAATCCATAAAATATTTAGTCTCCTATTTCTCATTGTGAATTTTTTGGTTAAAGTAGAGTGATGACTTTGTTCTCCATGGAAATGACAAACTGAAAATTAAAGATGATATGTAGTAGAGTGTTTTCCAAGAATTGTCCCCCAAGGTAGCATTTGAGGTGATAGAAGTGACAATCCATGGGAAGGTAAAGGACATCCCAGCATGATACAACTGTGCATTATTTGGGGTCTCAGTTCCAATATCAGTATATACTTGATATTAGATTGTGATGGAATGAAAGGTGTTAAAGAAATATTTAAAAAAGTGTTTCTGTTCAAGAGAGGCTATATAAAACGAAATTTTCATTTCTATCTTATGTATTAATCAATATCTTCAGAAGAAATGGTACTGGGAATTCTCTATAGTTTGGAGCAGTGAAAGACTAATATTAACTATATGAATGTACAGAGTAAATGGAAGTGGATAGACCTCCAATGAGATCAGCCAGCAGTACAAGGAATTTTTACCATAGGTTTTATAAAGTTTTATGAAAGATTCTAATCTAGTCATATGTTGTGACATTTAAAAAAACAGTGAACATAATTGAGTTAGTTGTGAGATATTAAAATTTTGAAGGATAAAATGAGTAAAAAACAAAAACTAATTACTTATTAGACAAACCACCTTTAGCATTTTATAAATACTAGTGGGAAATACAATTATCTCAAATACATACCTATCCACTATGAAAAGTAGCATTATATTTATTCACACCTATGTTGTTTTTCTTTCTCATAGTGTGACAAAACATACACCTGATAAAACTGAAAGTAAGATTTATTTCAGCTAATGGTTTCAGAATTCTAAGTCCACTGCGCTGAGTGGACCCTGAGGGAGGCTGCTCTATTCAGGTAACAGGAGTGTGAGGAATTGGCTTCTTCCAGAAAGAAACAAGTAGCACAGCTAAACATAGATCATGTTAGATTAATTAGATTAAGGGGGTGCTATGCAGAGGAAATGGCAGTAATAAAACCAAAGAGGTATCCTTTGAAATATGTATAATGTAGAATGAGGGAAGGTGTTCAAATTACTTGGAAATGAGAGCAACACTGTGTAGAATTGGCATTAATAAATTTTATTTTATATATCAATAAAAACTATTTTTTCTTTATAAATAAAACCAAATAAATGTTATGAGATTTTTCACTTAGTAATCATGTACTCTTTGGATAAAATATATATTCACTTTGGGACTTCAGTTTCTGTGACTTTTATTCACTAAAATAGGGCACCAGTGTCCAACTAAATAATTTATTTTGATAAATTTCTTTGGTCTCAATGTCCGTATTGTGGAAGTAGAATTAGAATTAGAATTAGAATAAGAACATCAGAATGGAAGGAATGGCTAGAGCTCCATGTTACAGCTAGAAATGATGATTTTAAAAATTCATAAACATTTCAGGGCAGTTGATTTCAGGTGACAAACTAATTTCAAATATGTTGAAAGTTTGGATCTTGTGGTGGCAATGCTGGGGGTGAGGAACAGAGAGACAACTGGTCATGAAAGCTCTAATCTTCACTGATAAAAACCACGGGATAAAGGACTATACAAATATGGAGGCTTCTTGGAAGTGATATCACTGGGACATAACTGAGAAAGTGCGTCTTATCTCTATGCCTTTTCTGTCTCTTACTTCCCCCATAATTGATTTCTCTACTGTATTTTATCACAGAAACAGAATGCTCACTGACATAAAGGAGGAAATAAACTAAATTTTCTATGCATTTGCTTTCTAAGAGTTTATTTTCATATAGAATGTTAGAGATTAGATTGTTTCCCTGAATATATGTGAGGATTGCCTAATCCTGAGTTGCTCAGATGCAGGCTGAAAGACTTAAGATAAAGTTAAAACTTGTAGGTGGGGCCATAATTTAAGAAAACTGTTATAAAAGAAGTATACGAACAGTCATAAACTTCACATGATCACAGGGACAATGGTGGGCAGAAGCAAAGAGAGATCAACCATCGGTCAAAAGGAGCAGAGACAAACCAAACCTGTGATACCAAGGTCATTGAGGTTAATAGTTTTTCTGATTGAGATATCATCTTTGTGTCTGGTGGAGCAGAGAATAACATCCATACATTTATATGGATGAATGGATGAGTAGATAGATGATAGAATGATAGATAAGAGATATATAGCAGACAAAGAAAGGGTAGATAGGATAGATAAAAAATGTGATAATGCGAGTTGCCCCGGGGGTGGGGGGGCCAAGATGGCGGCGACCTGCTCTGACGCATTTTGAACGTGGGAGAAAAGAGCCATAAAAAACACAGAGTTATTGGACACTGTGCAAAAACCGGAGGGGCTAGACCCTCCGGGAACACTCACAGCTACCTAGGGACTGTTAAAAGTCCCAGGGTAAGGCTCTCCCCCCATCTCTCTCAGACAAGGAAGCCAATAAATCCGGGATTCGGGAACTCCCATTTGGAGAGGTGCCTGGTAAGATCGACCCCAACACACAGCAGGCAGAATCAGAGGTCACATGGTGAGCGCCCACTAGCCTACTGGGCTCCCCACACCTCAGGAGGACCTTATAGCTACTTAGGAAACTTTGCGGGATAGTTGAAGTCTTAGCAAGGAAGAAAGAGGGCGCTCGGCAGGTGGTCTGCATGCAGCCGCTCGAGCAGCAGAGGATTCCAGAGAGCGGGAAGACGGCTGGCAGAGCAGTCAGGGTGGGAAGCAGGCACAGGCGGGCGGGGCCGAAGCCTAGCGCACCCATGGTGGAGCAGCTAGTGAGGGAAGCCAGAAAAAGCAGCGGGAGGGGCCGAATTTCCGCCCACCCACAGCAGAGGGGCTGGGGAGGGAAGACGGCACAGACGGCGGGAGGGGCCAAAGCCCCGTGCACCCACGGCAGAGCGGCTGGGGAGGGAGGCAGGCACAGGTGGCAGGAGGGGCCAGGGCTCCGCGCACCCGCGGCTGAGCAGACAGGGAGGGAAGCCGGCACAGGCGGGCGGGGCTGAGGGGCTAGGCTTGTGACAGAGAAGCCTAGTGGGAAACCAGAAGCCAGGGGACCATAGCTGTATTCTGGAAAACCCAGACATATTAGGTGTGGAGCTGGGTCCTGCCAGCCTCCATGACGACAAACAAAGCCCACAGAATCTGTGCCTGGACAAACAGGTCCATACCATCAGAACCATTACAGGCTGATCACTCAGTGTGCAACATAGAGAAGTCTGAATTGGGAGCAATGAAACAATCCTGGACCATTACTCACTAATTGGGAATAGGCTGAACCAGCTCACAGTGCTTCAGGCTGTTAAAACTACAGTGACCCTGAGATCCCCCTGTAAGCAACAACAGATAGCCAAGCAATTCGACTCCTTCACCAAAGCATCCCCTGTGGATCCAAGCACAGAAAACGACAAGAACAGACAGCTAAACACATCGATATGGCCAAAGGTCCAAGAAAAAATAGAAATCAAGAAAATATGAATCCAACAAGCAGAATTATCCTAGCTCATTCAATTTGGATGACCTCACACCAACAGAAACACATGAAAATGATGGCAATTCTGCATTATGGACAGTGATAGAGTCCCTTCAAGAAGAACTTAAATCTATGAAGGAATTCAAAGAAGCCACAATTTTACAAGTCAAAACAAAAAACAACACCATTAAAGAACTCCAAGCCAAGGTGACAGAGCTTGAACAGGAAAAGAACAAAGCAATGAAAGATTTTCAGACAAAAACAAGCAAGCTGGAGAAGGAAATGTACAAAACGAACAATACCATACAAAACATGAAAACAGAAATAGAAACAATAAAGAAAACACAGTCAGAGTTAAAAGAGGAAGTGGAGAATCAAGGGAAGAGAACAGGAACTACAGATGTATCAAAAATAGGGTGCAAGAGATGGAAGACAGGATCTCAGGAATGGAAGATTCGATGGAAGAAATCAGTACAACTTCTAAATGAAAATGAGAAGGCTAAAAAATCTCTCACCCACAGCATCCAAGAAATCAAGGACTCAATGAAAAGACGGAACCTAAGATTTATAGGCATAGAGGAAAGAGAAGATTCCTGACTCCATGGTCCAGGAAATATCTTCAACAAAATCATAGAAGAAAACTTCCCAAACCTAAAGAAAGAGATGCCAGTAAAAATCCAAGAGGCTTACAGAACACCAAACAGATTAGATCAGAAAAGAAACTCCTCTCGCCACATAATAATAGAAACTCCAAATGTAGAGAACAAAGAAAGGATATTAAAAGCTGTAAGAGAAAAAGGTAAAGTCACATACAATGGCAGACCCATCAGAATTACACCTGACTTCTCCTCAGAAACTTTAAAAGCTAGAAGGGCCTGGACAGATATCCTACAAATCCTGAGAGATCATAGGTGCCCAGTCAGACTACTATACCCAGCAAAAATCTCTATCAACATAGATGGAGAAAACAAGATATTCCATGACAAAATCAAATTTAAACAATATCTACCCACAAACCCAGCCCTACAGAAAATCCTAGAAGGAAAATTCCAACCCAGAGAAGAAAACTTCACTCAGGAAACAAAGGGAATAGAAAACCCCTCAGCAACTAAACCAAAAGAGGCACAGGACCATCACCTATATACCAAAATAATGGGAAATAACAACCTCAGGTCACTAACGTCCATCAAAATCAGTGGACTCAACTCCCCAATAAAAAGACACAAGTTTACAGAGTGGATCCACACGCAAGACCCGTCCTTTTGCTGCATACAAGAAACACATCTCACTACCAAAGATAAACACTACCTCAGAGTAAAGGGCTGTGAAAGTTTTTTCAAGCAAACGGACTCAGGAAGCAAGCTGGAGTAGCCATCCTAATGTCAAACAAAAGAGACTTGCAACAGTAGTTAATGAAAAAAGACAAAGAAGGGCATTATATACTCATTAAAGGGAATATTCATCAAGAGGAAATCTCAATACTGAACATCTATGCCCCAAATACAAAGGCACATACTTTTGTAAAAGAAACACTTCTAAAACTTACATCGCACGTCGATCACAACGCATTAGTAGTGGGAGACTTCAACACCACACTCACAACAATGGAGAGATAATCAAGACTGAGGCCAAACAGAGAAATATTGAGTCTAACAGAGATCATGAAACAAATGGACCTAACAGATATCTACAGAACGTTTCACCCAAACACAAAGGAATACACTATTTCTCAGCACTTCACGGAACCTTCTCCAAAATCGACCACATAGTTGGACACAAAGATAGTCTCAATAGATACAAGAAAATTGAAATAACACCTTGTATCTTTTCAGACAACCATGGAATAAAGCTGATCTTCAACAGCAAAAGAATCAACAGAAAGCCTACACACACATGGAAATTGAACAGCTCCTTACTGGATGACCACTGGGTCAGGGAAGAAATAAAAAAGGAAATCAAACACACTTCTTAAAATCCAACGACAATGAAGACACAACATATCCAAACCTATGGGATACAATGAAAGATGTGCTACGAGGAAAGTTCATAGCACTAAGTGCATTCAAAAAGAAAATTGTGACAGCTCATGTTAGTGAATTAACAGCTAAGCTGGGTGAATTGGAAAAAAAAGAAGCAAACACGCCCAAGAGGAGCAAAAGGCAGAAAATCATCAAATTTAGAGCTGAAATCAACAATTTAGAATAAAAAAGAACTATACAAAGAATCAATGAAACCAAGAGTTGGTTCTTTGAGAAAATCAACAAAATAGATAGACCCCTAGCCAAATTAACAAAAAGGCAAAGGGAAAGAACCCAAATCAACAAAATCAGAAATGAAAAGGGAGAAATAACAACAGACAGTGAGGAGATCCAGAAAATATTCAGGTTCTACTTTAAAAATCTATATTCAACCAAATTTGAAAACCTAAGCGAAATGTACAATTTCCTCGATAAATTCCACCTAGCAAAACTAAATCAAAATCAGATTAACAGCTTAAACAGCCCAATAACACCTAAGGAAATAGAAACAGTCATTAATAATCTCCCAACCAAAAAAAGCCCAGGGCCAGATGGCTTTAGCACGGAATTCTACCGGACCTTCAAAGAGGAACTAACGCCATTACTATTCAAACTCATCAACCACATTGAAACAGAAAGAACACTGCCAAACTCATTCTATGAGGCCACTGTCATTCTGATTCCTAAACCACACAAAGACCCAACAAAGAAAGAGAACTTCAGACCAATCTCCCTCATGAACATAGATGCAAAAATACTTAATAAAATACTAGCAAACCGAATTCAAGAACACATCAAAAGTATCATACATCATGACCAAGTAGGCTTCATCCCTGGAATGCAGGGATGGTTCAATATACAAAAGTCTATCAATGTAATTCACCATATAAACAAGATGAAAGAAAAAACCACATGATAATCTCGCTAGATGCAGAAAAAGCATTTGACAAATTCCAACACACCTTTTTACTAAAAGTTCTGGAGAGAACGGGCATACAAGGACCATACCTAGAAATAATAAAGACAATATACAGCAAGCCAGTAGCCAACATCAAATTAAATGGAGAGAAGCTTGAAGCATTTCCTCTAAACTCAGGGACAAGACAAGGATGTCCACTTTCACCATATCTCTTCAATATAGTACTTGAAGTCCTTGCTGGAGCAATAAGAAAACTAAAGGATATCAAAGGGATAAAAATTGGAAATGAAGAAGTCAAATTATCCCTATTCGCAGATGATATGTTAGTATACATAAGCGACCCCAAAAAACTCCACCAAAGAACTCTGAGGGCTGATAAACAACTTCAGCAAGGTGGCTGGATACAAAATTAACTCAAAAAAAATCAGAAGCCCTTCTTTATACAACAAACAAATATACCGAGAAAGAAATAAGTGAAACAACCCCCTTCACAATAGCCACAAACAACATAAAATACCTCGGGGTAACTCTAACCAAGCATGTAAAGGACCTATATAACAAGAACTTCAAGCCCCTGAAGAAGGAAATGGAAGAGGCCTTTAGAAGATGGAAAGATCTCCCATGCTCATGGATAGGTAAGATCAACATAATAAAAATGGCTATCCTATCAAAAGCAATATATAGATTTAATGCAATTCCTATCAAAATACCAACACAATTCTTTATAGACCTGGAAAAAGCTAGTCTCAACTTCATATGGAACAACAAAAAGCCCAGAATAGCTAAATCAATCTTGTCCAATGAAAAAACATCTGGAAGTATCACCATCCCAGATTTCAAGCTGTACTACAGAGCAACAGTAATAAAAACAGCATGGTACTGGTATAGAAACAGACCAGTGGATCAATGGAATCGAATTGAAGACCCAAACATGGATCCACACACCTATGGCCAACTAATCTTTGACAAAGAAGCCAAAAACACACAATGGGAGAAGGACAGCATCTTCAACAAATGGTGCTGGTCCAACTGGATGTACACTTGCAAAAGAATGAAATTAGACACATACCTATCACCTTGTACAAAACTTAATTCCAAGTGGATCAAAGTCCTTAACATAAGGCCAGCCACACTAAAGATACTAGAAGAAAAAGTAGGAGAAACCCTTGAACTCATTGGCACAGGTGAAAACTTCCTGAACAGAACACCAACAGCTCAGGACCTGAGATCAACAATCAATTAATGGGACCTCATGAAACTGAAAAGCTTCTGTAAGGCAAAGGAAACTATCATTCGAACAAAACGGCAACCAACAGACTGGGAAAAATCTTCACTAACCCCACATCTGATAGAGGGCTATTATCTAAAATCTACAAAGAACTCAAGAAACTAAATGCCAAGAAACCAAATAATCCAAACAAAAAATGGGAGATGGAGCTAAATAGAGAATTCACAAAGGAGGAATCCCTAAGGGCTGAGAAACACCTGAAGAAATGTTCAACATCCTTAATCATCAGAGAAATGCAACTCAAGAAGACCCTGAGATTCCACCCAACACCTCTTAGAATGGCTAAGATAAAGAGCTCAAATGATAGCGCATGCTGGCGAGGGTGTGGAGAAAGGGGAACCCTACTCCATTGCTGGTGGGAGTGCAGACTTGTGCAACCACTATGGAGGTCTGTCTGGCGATATCTTAGAAATCTAGCAATAACCTTGCCTTAGGACCCAGCCATACCACTTCTGGGTATACACCCAAAGGACCTCTCGGAGACATAGGGAAGTCTCCTCATCTATGTTCATAGCAGCCTTATTTGTAATAGCTAGAAATTGGAAACAACCCAGATGTCCCTCAACTGAAGAATGGATTAAAAAATTGTGGTACATCTATACAATGGAATATTACTCAGCTATAAGAAACAATGAAATCATGCAATTTGCAACCAAATGGATGGATCTAGAGGAGCTCATCCTGAGTGAGCTAACCCAGTCTCAGAAGGATGCACATGGCATCTATTCACTTATAGTAGGATTTTAACTATATCGTACAGGATATCTGTACTACAACCAACACAGCAAAAGGAACATGGACATAAACTTTTTTTCTTTTTCTTTTTCCTTTTCCTTTTTTTCTTTTTCTTTTTCCTTTTCCTTTTTCTTTTTCCTCTCTTTTTTGTTGTTGCTCTTTGTTTTTGTGGGTTTGTGTGTTGTTGATCTTTTTTTAGTTTTCCCCCCCCAGAGCAAGGAGACACCTTTCACTGGCAGTACTGCCTTGTAGGCCCCCGGTGTATGAAGAGGGTCTTGGCCCTCATATGACTCCTGATCTGTGGTGAGAGACTGTTATGCAGGGACACTTCACCCCAGAGGATCAAGACGGAAGGTTCAGGGGGTAGAGCATGGGAGGGTGGGGCTGGGAAGCGGGTAAAGAGGACAATATGTAAGGATGTAACCTGTAGCAACAAACAAATCAATTTATTAATTAAAAAAAGCAGGTAACAACGTTTAAACACTGTAAATAAAATACAGGATACAGCGGTTCAACCTGGTTTTATAAACCTCCAAGTGTCGAAAAAATGTAGAGTTAAGGTAAAATACAGGAGAAATGTTGTGTTAACCCATGCCTTAACTTCAGCAGAGACAGGAGGAGCACCATAGAGTTAGTAGACTTATAAATTCTAGAGTTACACGGAACAGGGTGGTGAGGGTACACACCCTTAATCCCATCATTCAAGAAGAGTACACACTTAACCCCAACAAACTAGAGACAGAAACAGGAAGATCTCAGACCTCAAGGTCAGCCTGATACAAAACAAACTCTAAATAGAGAAAAACTTCGATCCAGGAGTGGTGGAACACATCTTTAATCCCTTCAGATGGGAACCACAGGTCTCTGATCCCAATAATTAGAATGCAGAGACACACACATAGGATTTGGAAGGACCTAAATTTAAAAGCTACTTCAAAAGGCCCACTCAATACAAACAAATTGTCCTTCGAGATCTCAAAATATATACACTAAAGCTGGTTTAGCTCCAAAATAACAAAATAATTTCTTCTTTAAACCAGATTGAAAGATAACACTTTATATATTGTCAAAACCAAATTTGCTTCAGGAGAAATATTACCTACCCCCCCCCAAAAAAAAAAGAGGGTGATTGTCCCTGAGTGAGGTTTAGGGCAGGGCTCTGTTCTTATCTTTCCAGGAGAATCAAAGCATCCATTCAAGGAACCCAGGGACAACTGGACAACGGAAACCTCAGCAGAAAACAGAATCAGACACCAAAAGAAGACGAGTGACCCAGATGATTCAGCCTGACAGACTCCCTCAATAGCTGTCTCCATCAAAAGCCTACAACCACAACAACTCAATATCGCTAAGACTGTTCAGCTCTACACAATGCCCCAGCCAGAACCTCAGTAAAGCCTGGAAGATCAGCTTCTGCCTACAAACTTCTTAGGATATCTAATCAGCTGAGAACAGAAGGACTGAACATAAAAGGAGTGTACTAACATTTTTAACCCTTTTTCCATTTTGGTTCGGGCCCCAAACAGGTTTACTACAACCCAAATCATCACAAAGTCATTTTAAGAGTGCGACATCTCATGCCCAGAGGGTGGGGAGGGTTTTTCTCCGCTGCCCCCCCCCTTTCGGTTATTTGAAGGATAACTGAAAACTCTGTTATTTAGGGGAAGAGATTACAAGTTTATTAATGGTCCTGTTTAATGGGTTTTGGAGGTTTGACCCAGGGTATTCCTTCTTTCCCTTTTCTGTATACTGCTTTCTCTCCTATGTAGGAGTGCACCGACTTTAGAAAAATTGAGACATAGACATAGCACAGGAAGGACCAAGAGGAAGGGTCAGATTATTGAATATGCCCTTATACCTTTGTATATTGATACAAAATTAGTAGTATATTTGGCTAAAGTGGTATTGACCATTGTTTATTGTGCAAAAATAAGATTGTGTTGGACTACATTGGTATTGATCTTTGTATATTGATACAAAATTAAGATTATAGTGGCCACAATGGTATTGACCCTTGTATATGGACGTAATATTAAGATTGTATTGGGCTACATAGGCATTGATCTTTGTATATTGATACAAAATTAAGAGTATATTTAGCCACATTTGAATAGATCTTTGTATATTTATACAAAATTAAAGGTAACGCTTCCTAATGGTATCGTACCTAGAGATACTTAAAAATGAAATGTGAAGCTCTGGCCTCTTGATACCAACCGTCTTAAACTTTTTAGGATAGTTAAGAAAAACAAATTCCTAGTCATGCAAGCATGTCACTTTGTTAGCTACTATGACAGTCTATCACAGATATTCTCTAAGCTACTCAGTAATCAAGTTGTTAAGAGACAAGCAACATTTGCTTATCTAAATACAAGAGATGGATAGGGCATCTTCAAAAACCCCAAGAGATCTGCAGAATATGGCATTCAAAGATGTTGTCTTAAATTAAGATTTTTTTTTATATCGAGACATATCAGCTCCTGACAGCACTCCCTATTCTACTCCAAGTAGAAGATAAGCATCTAAGAATCTCCAGTGTGAGATGGTTGAATTAGTGGAAAGCCTATCTCTTGGCATGAAAAAACTGCTTGCTTCAACTGCAGACAGACTGCTGTCCAAAAAGGACAAAACTTGGTAGCAGGGAAGTCGACAGCCTAGCTCTGCCAAGACAGGGTAGGTAAATCCTTCATAATCCCTGCTCTACAATAAATGTCTGTCAGAGAAACAGGACCAAAAGACTGAAGACTGATGCTGGAATGTATGGAGAGAAAATTTAAACTCTCCAGGCAGTCACTGGTTTGTCATTTCTTATTATTGGAAGCTGCAGGCCCTGCACTTCCAATATAATCAGATATATTTATCCCTCTCAGGTCTCTGAGGTGGTTGAAGAATAGACAGCTAGAGTCTCATAGTTAAATTTTGAGTTGTTTAGGAATCAAGAGGTTGTTCTCGATCTAAGAAGATGGTTATAATAGTGATGCAAGTTAGTATGAAAGCTAAGTCAGTTATAGAACTTTAAACTCATGGAGATGGTTAGAAGGTAGAAGGTTAAAGTCAGGGGCTAAATATGTATGAACTGGACATTGGGAAGGTATACTGGGCCATTTAACTCTCATAAATGTGGCATATTTAATTCTGCTGTTTTGTATAGTATTTACTGTTATAAGAGAAGGAACCATTTGTTGGACTGAAAGGGGAAGCTGTTGGGGGGAAGAGGGTGGAAGGGTGGGACAGGAAGGGGGAATAGTGAAGGGTTTGTGACTGAGATGTAACTTGAAGAAAAAAAATAAATTATTTAATAAAAAAATTGTGATAATGCAATATCAAATGGTAGGTGATAGATTAGATCATTAGATGGTAAACTGGACAATCAGATAGATAATAATCTGATGGAGATGATTTACAGATTTAAATGTAAATAACTTTAATATCTTGATAGAAACTACAAGACAAAAAATTAATATTTTTGTATTTCATGAGAATAAAATTGTATTATCAATTGAAATGTGTTAAATGAAATATAAATATTTTTCTATACTTTATACCACTTTTTCCAGGAAAATGCCATGAAAAATGTCTTGGTAACATTTGTATCTGTTGTATGAGTGGGTTTATTCCAAGTATGATTTTCCAACTTTCAATTAATTATTCTAAAATGAAATATGCTTAACCTGCATAAATTTTCTTCTATATTTTCTCAAAATATCTATAAAGTATGTGTATATGTCCCTTGTTGTTTATAAATATATAGAGACTCGAGAGGCAGAGGCAGGTGGATCTCTGTGAGTTTGAGGCCAGCCTGGTCTACAAAGTGAGTCTAGGACAGCCAGGGCTCTATACAGAGAAACTGTTCTTTGAAAAATATATGTTGAGGGAGAGAGAATCAGTACATGACCAAAACAAACTGAGAATATCTTATTTTTTACATTTTTCTATATTTCATAAAATGCCAATTATATTATGTATATGTATACTTCATAAGAATATGATTATTATAATACTATTATTTTTCAGCTATTTTAAAAATCAGAATCTATCTTGAGACTATATTAAATGATTACCTAAAACACATTCAAAATTCAAACAAAAAAACCAATGTTGTAGTTAGGCAAAAGAGTTTCTTCATGAAAATTTCTTTTTCAAATATGATAATTTTCCAGATAGATATATGAGTAAAGAAATACAATTTTTAGAATTAGAGAAATGCTTTCATGTCTTTATAGTTTTAAATGAAACTATAAATGCTGAAGATTCCAAGAGCAATAAATACTTTTTTTCAGTATGTGGAAATTGTAGCAAAATATCAGTCATAGCCATGTATTTGGTTTGAGCAGTAAAAATGTGAAAAGGTGAAGCATGTAATAGATGTGTATTATGATTTTGTTTAATAACAAATGATAATGTGAGGGGTGTTCTTGGTTTTTAAATATCCATGATGTGTGGCAATTTTCTCCCAGGTTAAAACCATCTTGGAGGAAAGCTCAGTTAAACAAAAATGTTAAAAGGGATATGGAATAGCAGGGTGTTCTTAGTAGAAGAAAACCATTCCATCCTGCAGAGAAATAACCTAACCTCAGAAACTAAACAAATCACTAATATTAGGAAGTCACTGAAACTAACCCAATCACGAGGTTCCTTCATCCCTTTAATCCCCAAACATATATGAGCAATAAGGACTGCTGGGAGTTACTCTCAGACAAGAAGAGCTGACTATAAGGGTCTCAAAACAACTCACCTATCTGGAAACAGCTTTTCCAACCCTTTGCAGATTTTGCAGTATGTTTCCAATTTTCAGTCTTTGTGAACTGTCATCATGGCTGTGGTAGGTTGTGGTCAAGTTGCTTTGTGACTAACTTATGCTTCTGTAAGTAATTCATTGTTTTTTTGCTTTTATTTATTTTTTATGTTTATTTATTTATTTATTTATTTAATAATTTATTTTTTATTTCTTCAAGTTACATCTCAATCACAATCC
>CAJQZJ010031962.1:10596035-10770375 GCA_907164525.1 Lophiomys imhausi | reverse complement strand
CCCCCCAACAGCTCTCCCTTTCAGTCCAAATAATGGTTCTTTTTCTTATAACTATAAATACAATACAAAACAACAGAAATAAATAGGCCACGATTATAAGAGTTATATGGCTTAGCATACATTCCCAATGTCCAGTCCATATGTATTTGGCACCTGACTTTAACATTCTACTATCTAACCATCTCCATGAGTTTAAAGTTCTATATCTAACACAGCTTTCATACTAACTTGCCTCATAATTTTAAAAATATCTTCTTAGATCCAGAACACCCTCTTGATTCCTAAACAACTCAAAATTTAACTATGAGACTCTAGGTATCTATTCTTCAACCACCTCAGAGACCTGAGAGGGATAAATATATCTGATTATATAGGAAGTGCAGGGCCTGCAGCTTCCAAAACTAAAAAATGACATACCAGTGGCTGCCTGGACAGTTCCCATTTTCTCTCCATACATTACAGCATCAATCTTCAGCCATTTGGCCCCATTTCTCTGACAGACATTGGTTGTAGAGCAGGAATTATGAAGGACTTACCTACCCTGTCTTGGCAGAGCTAGGCTGTCGACTTACCTGCTTCCAAGTTTTGTCCTTTTTGGACAGAAGTCTGTCTACAGTTGAAGCAAGTGGTTTTTCTTGCCAAGAGAATGGCTTACCACCAATTTAATCATCTCCCACTGGAGATTCTTCGATGCTCATCTTCTACTTGGAGTAATATAGGGGGTGCTGTCAGGAGCTGACATGTCTCGATATCAAAAAATCTTAAGTTAAGAAAACATCTTTGAATGCCATATTCTGCAGATCTCTTGAGGTTTTTGAAGATGCCCTATCTATCTCTTATATTTAGATAAGCAAATATTGCTTGTCTCTTAGCAACTTGATTTCTGAGTAGCTTAGAAAATAACTGTGATAGACTGTCATAGTAACTAACAAAATGACACGTTTTCATGACTATTAGTTTCCGTTTCTTAATTATCCTAAACAGTTTATGTCGGTTGGTAGCGAGAGGTCAAAACTTGACATTTCATTTTTAAATATTACTACAAACAATACCTTTAAGAAGCGTTACCCTTAATTTTGTATCAATATACAAAGATCAATACCAATGTGGCCAAATATAATCTTAATTTTGTATCAATATACAAAGATCAGTACCGATGTAGCCCAATACAATCTTAATTTTACATTAATATACTAGGGTCAATACCATTGTGGCCAAATATAATCTTAATTTTGTATCAATATACAAAGATCAATACCGATGTAGCCCTATACAATCTTAAATTTGCATTAATATACAATGATCAATACCAATTTAGCCAACTATAATATTAATTTTGTATCAGTATACAAAGGTATAAAGCTATATTCAATAATCTGTCCTTTTTTCTTGTTCTTTCCTATACTATGTCTATGTCCCATTTTTCTCAAGTCTGTTCACTCCTAGGAGAGAAAGGAGGATACAGAAAAGCAAAAGAGAGAAGTCCCTGGGTCTAACCTCCAAAACCCATTTAACAAGACCATTTAACAGCTTGTAGTCTTTTCCCCTAAATAACAAAATTTTCTATTATCTATCAAATAACCAAAGGGGAAGAACACCCTCCCCACCTTCTGGGGATGGGACGTTGTTCTCTTAAAATGACTTCCTGCTGATTTGGGACGTAGTAAACCTGTTTGGGGCCCAAATAAGAATGGAAAAATGGTTAAAAATGTTAATAGAATCATTTGATGTTCAGTCCCTTTGTGCTCAGGTATTTAGATGTCCTACGAAGTTCATAGACAGAAGCTGATCTTCAGAACTTTACTGAAGATCTAGCTGGAGTAGTCTGTGGAGCTGAACGATCTTAGCGATTTTGAGTTGTTGTGGTTATAGACTTTTGAGGAAACTGCTATTGAAGAAGTCTGCAAGGCTGGATCATCTGGGCCACTCGTCTTCTTTGGTGTCTGATCTGTTTTCTGCTGAGGTTTCCGTTGTCCAGTTGTCCCTGGATTCCTTGAATGGATGCTTTAAATCTCCTGGAAAGATAAGAACAGAGCCCTGCCCTAATCCTAACTCTGGGACAATTACCTTTTTTGGGGGGGGGTCAGGTAATATTTTTCCTGGAGCAAATTTGGTTTTTTGATAATATATAAAGTATATTTTATTTATTTTTTATGTTTATTTATTACTTCAGGTTACATCTCCATCACAGTGCCCTCTTTCCACCCCTCCCAGTCCTGCCCTCCCACCCTCTGTCCCCTATTTCTTCAATCCCACTCCTCTGGAGTGGAATGTCCCTACATAATCAGTCCCCCACCCCAGTTCAGCAGTCATATGAGGGCCAAGAGCCTCCTCATATACTGGGGGCATACAAGGCAGCACCACTAGGGCAAAGTGTCTCATTGACAGGAAACAAAGTCTATGTTCCTGTTCCCTTTGGTGCATTGGTTGTAGTATAGTTATCCTGTACTATATGGCTAAATTCTCACTATAAGTGAATACTTTATCCATACTCCTTTACATAACCCCAGTAAAATATGATGAATATTAGAGTAAGGTGATATCTTCAGGTTGGCCTCCAATTGTTTGGTTCTCTATCAGGAGCAAGCAGATATTTATTTGTTCATGTTTCCCAAGGAATAGTGTCACACAATAATATACTAGATATCTAGAGACTATTTTATCAATTTTCTGAACATATTAGAATAACTTTCCTGGAATTATGCTAACATAATCTCATTCACAAAGAAATTCACTTAGGAATACATTTGAACTTAGATAATGTTCTTGGTAATTGCTTCATAGACGCTTTACATTTTTCATTTTTAATATAAGTCTCATATTCCACTGAGGGTTTGAAGAGCACTGAATTAGTCATTTAACGGCAATTATCTATATTTATCATGAAGACTAAATGGGGGCATTTAGCACTGTTAGTATGATGTTTGATTTAAATTTGATTTTTGTATTTCATGCACCATGTTGACACACCATCACACCAATTGGTTTTCCAGTGGCAAACAGCCAGTCCTGAAAATATACATACAATTAACATTATATGGACTCAACAAGTTATATGTAGGAATACATACGTATATATACACATATGAATGTGATAACAAATAATGAAAAAGAAATCATGAATTTAAAGGAGAGTAGGGAAAGGTATATGGGAGGATTTGAAAGGAGGGAAGCAAAGGAAGAAATGTAATTAAATTATAATATCAATAATAAACAACAAAAATATTGCCCAATATAAAAAAAAAACTCTATTTGAGCTATCACCACCATGCTGTAATTTGAGGCTGGGAGGCTGGGAAGGATAGACTTTTTAAAGTCTATCCTTTTCATTCCAACAAATGGTTCTTTCTCTTATAACAGTAAATTCTATACATAACAGCAGAATTAAATATGCCACATTTATGAGAGTTAAATGGCCCAGTATACCTTCCCAATGTCCAGTTCATACATATTTGGCCCCTGACTTTAACCTTCTACCTTCTAACCATCTCCATGAGTTTAAAGTTCTATAACTGACTTAGTTTTCATACTAACTTGCATCACTATTATAACCATCTTCTTAGATCTAGAACACCCTCTTGATTCCTACACAACTCAAAATTTAGCTATGAGACTCAAGCTGTCTATTCTTCAACCACCTCAGAGAGCTGAGAATGATAAATATATCTGATTGTATAGGAAGTGCAGGGCCTGCAGCTTCCAATACTAAGAATTGACAAACCAGTGACTACCTGGACAGTTCCCATTTTCTCTCCATACATTCCAGCATCAGTCTTCAGCCTTTTGGTCCTGTTTCTCTGACAGACATTTATTGTAGAGCAGGGATTGTGAAGGACTAACCTACCCTGTCTTGGCAGAGCTAGGCTGTCGACTTCCCTGCTACCAAGTTTTGTCCTTTTTGGACAGAAGTCTGTCTGCAGTTGAAGCAAGGAGTTTTTACATGCCAAGAGATAGGCTTGCCACTAATTCAACCATCTCATACTGGAGATTCTTCGATGCTTTTCTTCTACTTGGAGTAGAATAGGGGGTGCTGTCAGGAGCTGATATGTCACGATATCAAAAAAAATCTTAATTTAAGACCACATCTTTGAATACCATATTCTACAGATCTCTTGGGGTTTTTGAAGATGCCCTATCTATCTCTTGTATTTAGATAAGCAAATGTTGCTTGTCTATTGAATATGCCCTTATACCCTTGTATATTGATACAAAATTAATAGTATATTTGGCTAAAGTGGTATTGACCATTGTTTATTGTGCAAAAATAAGATTGTATTGGTCTATGTCAGTATTGATATTTGTATATTGATACAAAATTAAGATTATAGTTGGCCACAATGGTATTGACCCTTGTATATGGATGCAATATTAAGATTGTATTGGGCCGCATAGGCATTGATCTTTGTATATTGATACAAAATTAAGAGTATATTTAGCCACATTTGAATAGATCTTTGTATATTGATACAAAATTTAAGGTAACGCTTCCTAATGGTATCGTACCTAGAGATACTTAAAAATGAAATGTGAATCTCTGGCCTCTTGATACCAACCGTCTAAAACTGTTTAGGATAGTTAAGAAAAACAAACTCCTAGTCATGCATGCATGTCACCTTGTTAGCTACTAAGACAGTCTATCACAGATATTCTCTAAACTACCCAGTAATCAAGTTGTTAAGAGACACCCATATATCTACAGTAAATGAAGCACTGCTCACAGAAAGCAAAACTATCAAACCAGTTTCTTACCCATCATATGTACATAACAATGGCTTATTTTCTATTCACATAAATATGGATGAAATAATGTTATTCTTAGGAAATTTCATGTAGCAACAGATTTCCATTTAATGTAAAATAAGCCAACCTCAAATAACAAATATTATGATTTTCTTTCAAAAGTGAGGAAATAGATGACTTAGGGTTAGGGTTAGGGTTAGGTTGGAGTTCAAAAGGACCTCGAGGCTGAAACAGAAAAATTAAAGTGATAGGAATGTAAAAAGAGATACCAGAAAGGAGAAATATAAATGATTATCCCAAATGAACTCAAAATTATATAAATATATCAAACTGAAATGATTTTTTAAAAGCTTACCAAAAGGTAAATTAACATATACCACTTTTCTCCTAGTATATTACTAGATAATTCTTAATATTGGCTTCCACTTTCTTAAAAACAGTTAAAATATCTTGAGAAATACTACAATTGATTGAGAGATTATAGGTTATAGATAGACGATACATTGGATATATAAATGGTTTGATAAAAGATAGTTAGAAAATAGATGATAGGTAGGTGATAAATAGATGATAGATAAATAAACAAAGGCAACCATTACATTTTTTGTTAAAATATAGTGACATATAAAGTACCTAGAAGGTGAGTTAAGTCAGTTCATTTAATTGTTAGAACAGAATACAAAAAAGGAGCAACATGTATGCAACGTTTGAACTGAAGACCTTAACAGGATCCCTAATATACATATAGAAATAACAGAAAGTAAGGCCGTTCTGACTTTCCAATATTGACACATAAGAAATTTAAATGATCCAGGCAGTGGTGGCACACATCTTTAATCCGATCTCTGATTTCAACGTCAGCCTGATCTACAGAAAAGTTCCAGGATAGCCAGGGATACACAAAGAAACACTTCCTTGAAAAAACCACAAAAAGTGAAAAAAACATAGGCCGTCTAAAGCAAACAAAACATTGAGAAAATGTGGGGAGAATAGATACTATAATCCCTAATTAATGTATTACCATATAATAAATATCTATCTATAAAGCAAAGCATTGACTGCATTTAAAGATAATAAGAATGGGATTGTATCTGGTGACCTATGTAATAAGTCTATCATTCAAAGAAGTGCTGGAATGATAATTTTTCCTGATTAGAATCCCATAGAACTGCAGAAAAGTATTACTAATAAAACTTGAAATTAACTGTGAAATAAATATTAAGTCTTTCTATTTTATATAATTAGAATATTTTTCTAGAATTGGGAAATATAGACAAATTGATCAAATTCTTGTTGCACAAACAGGAGGACCAAGCACTCCTATAAACCTGAGTGTGGTAAGACAGACCATTAATCCTAACAAAGCTGACACAGCAATTCCTGGAGTTTAATGTACAGACATTTTCTGAATCAGCAAGCTCCAGGCTTAGTGAGACAGCATTTTTCAAGACATAAGGTTGAGAACAGTAGAAAAGACACTGAACATTGTCATCAGAGATCCAGCAGAATGTACATATACACTCTGTTCCATTTGCACACATTAAAGACAGCCACAACTACTCTACTGTAACTCATAAACCTGAATACACTGACATAGGATAAGAGAGCTCTTCTCAGCTGCCTTTTTATTCAACTACTCAGGTACACATATACAATTCATCTAAAAGATTGATTGACAATACACAAATAATCCTAGGTATTTTACTATAAATCTATAGATTAGATAGACAGATAGATGATAGATTGTTTATATTCTGAAAATAATTTAAATGTACCACATGATCTGGAGTGGTCTCACACTGGAAGAAAACATTTTCAGTTATAGCAAAGTAAGATGTGAAAAGTCATGTTTGAACTAATACAATTTTGAACTGTCATGCTAGAACATTCCACATGGAATTTCTTAAGTTATTCAAACTCTTAATAGAAGTTTCTATAGAACAGACATACTGAGAATGAAGAGTGCCATATGTTCTCCCTGTACTTTACTAGTGACAACATGCTTCAAGGAAGATTGATGACATAACTGTCACTGAAGACAACCAATATTCATATTTGTGGGCAACAGTAAAAGTGAACCAGCAGTGATCTAAAATATGTTTCCAGTTTTATTTTCAAAAATAAAATATGGGCAATTTTAAATAAAGTTTATAACACTTAGATTCCACTATATAAAAATTCCTTACCTAGTTATTTGTGAATGATGAGAATATGCACCAATGAGGCTAATACACTGAGAATATTTGTGGAAACTTTATTAACTATAGACCAAATTGTGGAGAAGACACAAATATTAATAAAGTCATCATATTTAAACAAAGAATACAATTATGTGAATCCACTTTGCTCACATAATTGTATTCTTTGTATAAATATGATACATTGTTAAGGTTAATTTTCCTTGTTTTACAGAGAAATTGCAAAATAGATGCTCAAATGTACTCACAATATAAGACAATTGTTGGATAAGCAGCATCACAAGGGAAATGGTTCATATTTTAAAGTATTGTTCTCATAACAGAGGTCCAGACTCCATGGGTTAGAAACACTTGTCAGAAGTTAGCAGACAGTATGCCTAGGATGTGTGAATCTTATTCTCCCCATCTATTACTTAAAATAAATAGCTGTAAATAGAAATTATCTAGGTTTAGGCAATTTTTCTCATCATTCTTCACAGCAATTAAGTAAAGAAAAAGCAAAACCAAGAAATGGGATCAACTCAAAAGCCGAATTTGTGACAGAACAACAGAAGATTAAAAAGTTAAACTTAGTGACTAATTTGATGAAAGTTAAGTAGCATTCAGAAATTCTTGTATTCCATGGTGCAGTTCAGTGGTATAGGCTGTAATAATATATTACATATTGCTATAAGCTACAGGGATGGGAAAATATCATAACTGTACAACTCTTGTCTAGCATATATGTGGCACCAAGTTAGGTCTCATCATATCCAAGGGGAAAAAGTTAAAAGTAGGAAATAGTTTAGAATAATATCACTATAAAGAACAGTCAATCCTTATGAGAAAAAATCCTTACCTTGATTTAACATAACCCAATGCATAATTGTGCTGTAATTTTCCATAATACCCAAAAAATGTACATATTTATGTGTCAACTTTAAGCTAATAAAATGAAGAAATGAATTAAAGACTATGATAATTGACTATAGATGATAGTCTTAGAGGCCATAAACCAGATAAGCAGGTTCAGAAACAATGAGTTAGGTGAGTCTTGGTAAACAGAGATAGAGCAGCTGAATAGTAGATAAGTGGATAAAAGATTAATTATTTCAGGGAAAACCAAACAGTTCAGAGAAAAGCTTGATATGAACAAGACAAAGAATAATTCCAGATTCATTGAAATTGTTGTTAGATACTCTGTAATACAAGGTTGGTATTTAAGGCAGTTCTACAATCCATTTACAAGGTCCAGGGTATATAAGCATGCCTGATGAAGCTGCCCACCACAACCTCTACACATAGCTGTTAGCAAATGCATGAAAGTGAAAACTTATATAGTGCCTTATAGGTCTGGCAGCACCAAGGTGCTGGCTAAGCTTTAATATCTCTGAAGACAGGTCTGTCTCTGCCTATTCTATTTCCCTCAGGTAAGGTAGTTGGGTAAGAAGTAGAGTCATTCTTGTATATGAGCACAATTAATTCTTTGTGTATCTCCTCACCTGGGATTCTCTGTATGCGAATGTCTATGTGCATATGTCCCATTTTATACAGATGGTCATATTGGAGTATGATCCAAATTAATAATCTCATTTCAACCAGTAACATTACTTGGACCATACTGATCACTATCTCAACATTCTAACATATTGGATATTAGGATTACTACACATAAATCTGGAAGAACACAATTCAATATATAACAAACATCTATTTGTTATAAGTCAACTTTTAAAATAATCAGGTTGTTAGCAATGAATACTGAGAACAAAGGAAAGAAAAGGTCAGTTTATGCCATAAACCAGATAAGCAGGTTCAGAAACAATGAGTTAGGTGAGTCTTGGTAAATAGAGATAGAGCAGTTGAATAGTAGATAAGTGGATAAAAGATTAATTATTTCAGGGGAAAACCAAGTTCACAGTGTTTACAGACTGTGAATTCAGAAGTTGGACTATTTGTGGAATTTTCTATACCAGCACCATCCTGTTTTTATTACTATTGCTTTGTAGTACAGCTTGAAATCTGGGATGGCGATTTATCCAGATTTTTTTTTTTTTTTGTACAGGATTGATTTAGCTATTCTGGATTTTTTATTGTTCCATATGAAATTGAGAATTTCTTTTTTCAGGTTAATAAAGAATTGTGTTGTAATTTGATAGGAATTACATTGAATCTGTGTATTGCTTTTGGTAGGATGGCCATTTTTATTATGTTGATCCTACCTATCCATGAGCTTGGGAGATCTTTCCATCTTCTGATGGCCTCTTCAATTTCTTCCTTCAAGGACTTGAAGTTCTTGACATACATGTTTTTCACTTGTTTAGTTAGAGTTACCCCTGGGATTTTATATTGTTTGTAGCTATTGTGACGGGTGTTTATCCCTGATTTCTTTTTCAGCCCATTTATTTGTTGTGTAAAGAAGGGCTCCTGTTTATTTTGAATTAATTTTGTATCCAGCCACCTTGCTGAAGGTGTTTATCAGCTGTAAGCGTTCTCTGGTGGAATTTTTGGGCTCGCTTATATATACTATCATATCGTCTGCCAATTGGGACAATTTGACTTCTTTGTTCCCAATTTGTATCCTCTTGATCTCCTTTAGCTGTCTTATTTCTCTAGCCAGAACTTTAAGTACTATGTTGAAGAGATATGGCGAAAAAGGACATCCTTTTCCCTGAGTTTAGAGGAAATGCTTCCAGTTTCTCTCCATTTAATTTGATGTTGGCTACTGGCTTGCTGTATATCGCCTTTATTATTTCTAGGTATGGTCCTTGTTTGTCCATTCTCTCCAGGACTTTTAGCATGAAGGGGTGTTGTATTTTGTTAAATGCTTTTTCAGAATATAGTGAGATTAACCATAAGGGAAGCACAAATGAAATCATTTTGCAGTTCCTTCTTAAAACCTGTCAGGTGGGTTAATCTTAAAAACAAAGTGGTAGTTCATTCTAGCAATGATGTCAACAAGGAGAATACTCCTCCATTGCTGTTGGGAGTACAAATTAGCACAACCACTTTGGAATTCAGTAATGACAGTTCCTTAGAAAATTGGGTATTGATCTACCTCAAGAACCAGCTATGCCACTATTGGGCATATATCCAAACCATGTTCCATCATGCAACAGGAAGCTTGCTCAATCATATTCATTAGAGCTTTACTCATAATAGTAAAAAAACTGGAAACAACAGACATTTTAGGTGTGCCTCAACTAAATAAAGAATAAAGACATTTTGGTACATTTATACAATGAAGGATTAATGAGCTGTTAGAAACAATGACATCATGACATTTGCAGGCAAACTGATAGAACTAGAAAAGATCATCCTGAATGAAGTAAATCAGACCTAGACAGCCATATATGATATGTATAAAGACAAATACTCTCTTATAAGTAGACATTAGCTGTTAAGAAAAGGTAAATAATACAAAAATTCACAGAACCAAACGAGGTTGGATAACAAGGATGGCTCAGGAGGGAATACATGGTGCTACCTGGTAAGGGGAAATAGAATAAATATTGTGGGTCAAGTGGAGGACAGGAAAAGATAGGTACAAGATGGTTTAGGCATGGGTTAGGAAATATAAGGGGAGAGAGTACTGAGAAAGATGACTGTGATGGGGGTCAATTGGAAGATAAAGTAGAAACCTAGTGTAGTGGAAAGTCCCTGGAATCTCTAAAAATAATACTAGTGAAGCTTCATGTTTTGTTTCTAACCCATTGGTTATACTCATTCTTATTTTCCTATAGATTAATAATTAATAATTAATAGTGGCCCATCTATTTAGAACCTCACTCATTTTTTAATCACTTGTATGATTATTATGTTATAAATATGTTCTATTAATTTAGAAACATACTTATTTTAATGCTAACTGTAGATTGGTCTCAGTAACAGTCATTATCATTTACTTTTCTGACTGTATGCCTTTAGATCTTGTGACAATAAACCTGGTAAATTATTCTATAAGGAATCAGATACATGTAAGTTTCTCTTGTGTTTATCCTGATTCAATGGCAATAAATGAATCAGTCTATTATTTTGTTAGCATCACTATCTACTAGGGATTGACATCCTGTAGAAATAGTCCTTTATCTATCTACAAATATACTTCAAATCAGCCATTTTGGGGGGAATATAAATTGCTTCATGAAGAGACTACCATCCAGCTCTCAATCTTAATATAAGCTCATGGCTTAGGTCTGGTTGGAAGAAAACCACCCACCGCCCCCCCCCCTTTTTTTCCTGAATCTCCTTGTATTCTGTGATATTCTTTAGTTTAAGAGAAGACTTAGTTTTTTATGCATATCTAATTATAATTTTACATCTTTTGGAAGTAGTTACCAAGAATTGATGTACACAGTTTCCTTAATTCTATCAGACATACAGACTCCTGTGATGTATCACTCAGTTTAGTCATATAAGACACACAAGTTCTAGTTACCTTCTCCATGCTAAATAAAATACCAGTAAATGGTATGTATATGACGTTTTAACATTTATTTCCAGGGTAAAGTTCTCATTTCTTTGTCTGCCTTTGAAATTTCTTCAAAATAAAGGTGATAGTTACTGGGTATAAAGAAATCTTAATGATATCCTATTTTCATTTTTGGTGTCTTTGTATTATAATATGTATATAAAATCCTACAATATTTTAAATTAATAAACTTTTCATTATAATACTTATGTGTAAAAGTATAGGTATACAATGATTACATAGTTCATCTGTCTTTTGTATCTGAATCTTTCTATCTCTCTAAATTAAGTGTTTAGCTCTATGAAATTAGATGACAAGTATTATTTAATTTTAAAATATTGCATAAATGAATGCATATATGCTCTAGTAATGAGCGTCTGTAGCCTTCATTTTTTTCAGTATTATGTGAATTATTATTATTCCATTTTAAGTTGCTTATTGTTTATTCATGATTATGTTTTTGTGTCCAGGTTAGTTTTATCAGTTAGTCAAAGGCTAGACATACCTTGAAAAAGAAACCTCAACCTCGATTGATAAAATGCTTCAATCACATTGACTTAGGCCAAATGGCAGGGCATTTTCTTAATTAATTATTGATGTGTAAGGAATCAATACACTAGTTCAGTTCCACACCTGGGCAAGTGGTCCTTGGTGGTTTAAAATAGCAGACAGAAGAGCAAGCTACTAAAATATACTCTTCCACAACCTTTGCTTTAGTTCATGCCTCCAGCTTCCTGTTCTGAATTCCTGTCTTTGCTTTACTCAATAGATTGTGACCCTAGATATGTAAGCCAGTTAAAACCTTTCCTGCATAAATTGCTTTTGATCAGTGTTCTATCATAGCAATAGAAACCTAACTAAGACAGGTTTTTAAAACCTTTTTATTTTGATGGAATTACCTTTATTGTTGTTTTATTTTTTGTTTTCACAATTGTTCCTCATGTTTTTGAGGTCCTATAAAAAACTTCCATGTCCTTCTATGAATCTCTGTGCTGTATTTTCTTCTTGTATTTTAATGACAGTTATTTAAGTTCCTAATCTATCCTCAATTCATTCTTGTAGATGATGTGAGACATGAGTCCAATTTCACTCTGCTGAACATAAGTAACAAGTTTCCAAACATCAGTTATTGAAGGGATCATATTGCTTGTACTATAAATTCTTAGAACCTTTATAAACTCATTTGACTCAAGGTGAATGGGTTTATTTATTAGCAGCATGGCTTATTTTGATGCTATTGTGTGTCTGATATGATGTCAGTATGATCAATTCTTGCTATGGTTGTCACTTTCTAACATATGCTGAAGTTCTATTGTGATGCCTTCAGGTTTACAAATTGTAGTTTAAGTGCTACTAGTTTTCATGTTCATTCGTAGCCTCATGGGAATTTTAAACTGCCTTCCCCTTCTTTTTTTAAACATTACTTATGTGGTATTCCAAAAATTATGCTCATGAGTTGGAATATTAGCAGCATTTAATATCACTTTCCAACCATAATGTGTAATATCATTCTGCCTTCTTGTATAGAGTTTCCTTAAACAATGATTTATTGTTTTCAATATGATGCTATTCTGCTTCTTTATCTAAATTTATTATAAGTATTTATTTTCTATAACTGTTTTAGTGGTATCACTTTTTACTTATTCTTAAAAAATCAAGCAGCATTGTCTATATAACCATTTACATCATTGACTTTTATACAACTGCCCACAAAATTTATTCATAACATTTAACAATATTTAGGGTAGTCTTTAGAATTTTACATTATACAATTATGTCATTTGAAATGTGAACCAATTTAGCTTTGGAGGACATGAAATCATCATATCAACAGCATTTCTCTACCCCTTGCTTATTGCAGAACCATTCACAATAGCTGACATGTGGAATCCATCTTAATTGTCTGGACCAATGGAAAAAATTATACATAGATTTTTCTGAGTGAAGTAGTATATTTTATCAAAACTGATATCCTAGATATTAAGAATCGAGTGTTGTAACCAGTTTCTATAAGGTGGGAGGGCAGCTGAGCCAGCATCTAAAATGCTGCAATTAAAGAGAGAACAAAGGTCAGATGTTCTATTTCACAGTAGAGAGGTTTTCACTCAGCAATAATATATAATGTATTATCAAACATATAGAAGAAAAGATGATAAGTATTACTCCATAAACAGTAATATTTAAGCCAACAGATGTACTAACTTCATCAATTTAATTGTAGCATAATATATACATAGAAATATAGGCTTGGAGAGGAATTTTGAGCCAGAACAACTGAATTGAGCCAGCCAAACAGAGTCAGAGATAACAATAAATTTTGATCTTATTTAGCAATAAGTCTTGGAATCTGAAAACATTCTAGTCCTAGGTTAGCAGATGGATGCAGGAAGCCAAAGTCTTCAAAGTACAGGCTTACAGAAGATTAGATTGTTCAGAAGATAAAATCTTGCAGTCATAGGCCAAGGGATATTTAGAACAGAGAAAGAAATGCTCTGGGCTCACCCCAAGCCTTATATTTGTGCAGCATCAGATCCCTTCCTCTGAGGAAATAAAAACATTTACACTTAGCACCCAATATGGTTAGAATAAAACCCAAAAGGATTGGAAAAGGAGAAAGTCGATCAATGTTAAAATGTTGCAGAAGACAGAGGACATTTATCAGAAAGCCCCAGAGAAATTCACCCAGGATTATCTCCAAAGGAAGCATCAGTTCTTCAATCAAATTTAAAAAAAGAAAGAAAATTAAAAGTCAAAAATTTGACTTACTTCAAAGAAAGTATGGAAATGGGCAAAATAATTTTTCTTCTTCCTTCTTTCCTTCATTGCCTCCTCTTTCCATCCCTCTACTCCTCCCTGTCTCCCTCCTTCCTTCCTTTCTTATTTTTCTTTTGGTGTTTGTACACATATGAAGGCTGAAGGCAGACATAAGGCTTATTCCTGTAATACTTGCACCTTTACGTGTTTTGAAGTGGGTTCTCTCTCTGAATATGAAGCTTAATTCTATCTCAGCTGGACTGGCTGCCCAAGAATGTCCGTGTTATTTTTTTTTTTTATCATTCCTTCCAATCTCCAATTGTAAGATGATATATATATATATAGACATCCGCATCAGGCTTTATAGGTGACTGATGCTAATTTGAGCTCAGATACTTGTTTGTAAAGCAACCACTTTATCCACCGAGTCCTGCCTTAGGCCCCCATGTGATTTTCAATTATGTAGTTTTAGTACATTATAAACACAATGTCTCAGTTAGAGTTTTATTGCTGGGAAGAGAAACCATGCCCAAGTAAACTCTTATAAAAGAAAACATTCAGTTGGGGCTGACTTACAGTTTCATAGGTTCAGTCCATTATGATCCTATCAGGAAGCATGGCAGCCTGCATGCAGGCAGACATGGTGCTGGAAGAGCAGAGAGTTCTATATCTTGATCTAGGGAAGCAAGGAGGAACTGGCTTCCACACGCAGCCCAGAGGAGGCTTTCATTCTACACTGGGTGGAGAAAGAGCATAGGAAACCTCAAAGCCCATCCCCAAGTGATACACTTCCTCCAACAATGCCACACCTACTTCAACAATGCCATACCTCCTAATAGTACCACTTCCTGTGGGCCAAGCATTCAAACACATGAGCCTATGGGGCCAAATCTATTCAAACCACCATGCACAGTTTAAATACATGCATTGATTTGCATTAACCCTAAGTCAATTAAAAAAAAAAAAAACTTGGTTACTTAGTCTTATATTTCAGATGTCTTAAATGTAATCACTCAAAATAAAATTCCAGGGGCACTATCCCATATCTTGCAATGCATTTAAGTTTTTTCATAAGCTTTGGCTTTGCCTTTGTAAATCGCAAAGTCAGTCCTGTGGATTTTACTCAGGATTTAACTGCTTATTAGCAGGTAGATCTGGGTTCAATATCTTTCCATTCAGGCCAGTATTCTTATCATAGTATTTAATAGGAATCAGATTACACTACCACCATTTTTTGCTCTTGTTCTTCCACATCTACCCTCTTACCATTTGTGCACATTTTGGTGTTCACAGAGAATATATTATGGGGGATTCAATGTGCAGACAGCATGTTGAAGAATGCTATGAGCATAACATAAATACATTGGCTGAAGTTCTGGACTGACAATATGGATCTGCCCTCTACTAACAGAAGCAAGGAACATATGAAAGAAAATAAGATTATTAATATGTATTAACACCCAAGAAAAACCTTTGCTAGGCTACAGCAGATCTGATAGCCACTAGTAAAATCTAGTTTTATTCAAGAATAACAATATTCTAACTTCTGTCATCTGAACATGTTGATCAATTCACTATCCTGATCATCAGGAAGTTCACATGACAATGGTGTGGCGAGGTTCTATCCTTGGGTGTGTTCTCTGCTCTCACGCATATGCCAAGGCTCACTCTAGCAATCTATCTGTTTCTTATCCTTTCAGGTTCATGACCATTTACTATTTGCCGAAAATATATATAAATCATTCCTTTGAATGGGGTCAGATTCATATTTTCCCCAGATCCATAGTTACTTGAGGTACAAGGACAATTCCATAAAAATTAGTCAGACTTTTATTCATAAGCTTTGCAATATTTTATGATATTCATCAATAAATAAAGACATCTAATTATAAGGAAAGAAAATTGATAATCACATATGTAAAGCATGTATAAATGATTCTATGAAGAGAAAATGAGAGGCTTTCCTCTTATGATTTATGGACTCATTAGAATGGAGTTGCTAAAACATAGTTCTTGTATGACCTGAACTCTCTGTCTAGTCACATAACTCATACTTGAAAATTTATTTCCTGCCTTTCTGGTCTCATATGTTTTATGGAGCTCATGTTTCTGTTAGTTCTGTATAGAAACCATTTGAAGCATAATACGAGTTTTTACTGTAAAATTCAGTTTATATACAATATGTTTTATAAAGCAAAATTTAGCAACTGATTGTGCTGATCCCTGTCTTTCAACTTCCCATAGTTTGCAGTATCAAAAAAAAAAAATTCATTCAAGTTACTTACCTAGATTTTGTCCAATCATGTGTTTTAGGGCATACTTCACTTTCTTGTAATTTTTTCAAGCCTTTTCTCCTATGGGGGTCTTTTTCTGCTGTTTCTGCATTGACTATATGCTGCTGAATCTTACCTGTATATATTATAGGGCACATAAGACTTGTTGAGGCTTAAATGCTTTTCCACACGTTATCCCTATTACATGAAATGTTGGTTTGGTCCCTAGAGCTTACATAATTGTTAGCTGCTTGTTCTCTCCATTTTTATGGTGAAAAACTAGAAAGATGAATCATTCCCTCATTTCTCTATTTCAAAAATTAATGACATCTGAGGTAAAACTTATTGGCAATATTAGTAAAATGAATGAAATATGTAAAATTAATAGATATTAAAATCAAGCACTTAAAGTGATGTTTTTTTTTTTCAAATTACATGTTGATCAAAGTCACCTTCCTCCTCCTCTTCAGGTTTCACCCTCCGTCCCTCCCTCTTCTCCTTCTCCTTGGATGAAGGGAGCCCCCATATATCAAATCCCCTCAGTTTATTAGTCATATGAAGGCTAAGAGCTTTCTCTTTTACTGGGGCTTGATATGCCACCCAGCTAGGGTAAGGTGCTCCACTAATAAGCAACATGGTCCATGACTCGAATCAAAGCTCATTGGCAATATTAATAAAATGAATTGAAAATGTAAAATTAATGTACATTAAAATCAAGTGTTTATATTTTTTGAATCATGTCTTCATATCTACTTTACTGAGTATTTTGAAAATAAAATTTAAAGTTCACATACAATGATATCACTGTGAAGATGCATCATGATACATTATTTGCAGAGATGTGCGACTGCATCAGATTTCTACTTAGATTTGTCATATTATTAAACTTTTCCCAACTCAGAGCCAGGCATATAAACAGAATTCCTGCATTTAGGAAGCAGAGACAGGAAGATTATAAGTACAGGACCAGTCTATATTATATACTGAAGTCCAGGACAGTGAAAAATTAAGACTATTAGACTAGGGTTCAATAAGAGAAAGATGATGATGATGATGATCTAACGTTGCATAACTAAATATTATGTACATTTGAATATAAGCAATTTGTTTAATATAAGTTTGGACAAATATCAAAATCTCAACATCATTTTCCCTTATTTTAAGGTGAAGAGAATATAGAAAGGAGTTATTATTGTATAATGAGCCTTATAGACAGGATAGCTGCCCTCTTGGTTGTGAATTTACAACTTGTGACTATAGTCTCACTTAAAATAAAATAGCAGCTTAAGTTTCACTCTAAATTTTGTGTGAACTACAAGACTCATTATCTTAATGAACTTAGCCTCTCATACTACATTAAGAAATAGCCCAACATCTAATGCTTAACCAAACATTTCTTCCATAATTATAAATGATTCCAAATTATTACAATTCTGTGCTATTTGCCTCAATAAATTTAACCTCAATAAAATTATCACAATACACTTTAATGCCTTTCAATATACAAATTAATTTCTTTGACTTTTTTTAAGTGAATGAGTAAATTAAGCCTGTAGATAATTTATGATGTAAAGAATAAATATATAAAATGAAATTTCAAAGTAAAGCATTATAAAAGACACCAACAATTGATTATATAAAAGGAGATATAAAATAAATGAAACAGAGAATTGCATAGCAACAATTTTGTAGTTGTCAGCTCTAAGTGGAGGCAACTATATGTTTTCCAGTAAATACTAATTTTTTATTGTAGTACAACTTTAAACATAAAATATTTTAGCATTTTATATATGGTGTTTACAAATAACTAATCAAACATTCCTAGAACTGAGGACTTTTAAAATTTCCTTTGATTAGCTTACTTCCAAGGGATAGAAACTGTTTATTAAGAAAAGGACCAGTGGATTTCCTAATTAGTGAGCTATGAGAGGAACTCAAAAACATTTCTAAATTATATACAATTTATACATCTTATTTTTTGCTCCTGTGCATGTTAGTGTTCTGGATAGTGCATGCTCATGCATGTGATATTCTGAGAATGAAGTGACAAAGTTGAAATCTTAAAAATGCTCATGAGCACACAAGTTAGTAACATGAGGAAATCCCTCACTAAAGAGTTATGCACATAAATTATATGTGAAAACACCAGGAAAAAAATAAGTCCTCTTCGACAAAATGATAGAATTATCCTCAACTATGCTAACTTTTTCAATCTTTATTATCTTTCAATCCTTAAAAATATTTGCATTCAATGAGATGCAGAGAGAGAAAGAAAGAGAGATGGCTACAGAGATAAAGAGAAAGGAAGAGAGAGAGAGAAGAGGGGGAGAGTCATATTATACATTTTGACAATATGTTAAAGTGTTTGCTGCATTTTCACAACAGGATTTGGATTTTTTTTTTACTGTTCTGGTGATTTTAACTTATCACAACAAAACAGACTCTGTGAAGGAACACTCTGCCTCTCAAACAACTGTTCTGTGGAATCGGGATTTTAAAGACATAACTCAGGATCCAAAGAAACACTTGGTATATGTTTAGAGCAGCATACAGTCCTCATGTTTGTACTTCTCTTATGATCCCCAGAGATTCCCATGACTTTACCCTCTGCTCAGTTGTATTTCCTGTCTTGTCATCTTGTTATTTATGTTAGCTCTTAATACTTACATAATAAATTTCATTTCTCTCAGCAACATTCACGCTTGTTTTGCAAGTTTTTAATTAAAATATATGAAGTAATAAATTGCTCCTGAGACATTCATTCAAGCAGCGAACATCCTGGCCAAGAGCATATTTCTTATGTTTCCTTAGCTAAGAAGAGAAAGGTATATTTCACATGGTACCTTCAGATATCTATATTGATATGACCAATTGGTATTCACAATCTTGGGAATCAAATTTGTCATCTTGTTTTGTGTTCTCCAACACAACATATAAAAATTCTTTCAAAAAATAATAAAACTACTATCATAGAAATGTTTTAAAATACACATGCACATATATAGGTAGGCCAGTAATTTGATGACAATGTCCCTACTAGAGAACACTTGCTAACAAGAAGTTCATTTTAAAGAACAACTTACTTTTTTTAGGAATTAACCTATTGTTAGTGAGTAGGTTCCCGTTGATGGAAAATTTGATTTCTTTAAGACACCATTGTGTTGAACGGATTTTTTTGTTTGTTTTTGTCTCAAGTGTGGGATATGCTGGGTCTTTGTCCACTGCTGAAAACCAGACATGTGAGCGGGGCGGGGCATGAGGACCATCTTGAAGGAAGAGTGCATGGTGTTTTGTTAGAGAGAAACTTTCACATGTGGGGAACATGCTTTTTGTTGGAAAACACCCCTTGATGGACGAACTCCTTGGAGAGCTTTTGATTTTGGTCAACAGGAAAGTATCTCCTGTGGGGGCCATAATGTTTGCCAATTGGAAAACATGGTTGTGCAGACTGTTTAGAAGGTAGAAAGGGAACCTAAGAGACAGAGAGGCATCACATTTTACTTAGCTTTGCCTTTCATCACTGCTTCACTTGCTAAGACTCCAGACAGCACTTTGAGACTTGCTTCTGCTGAGACTTACTGCTGCCTTAGGTGCTGAAGATTGTGACCCAGGTCTGTCTGAGATTGAAGTCCCAGGTGGGGGTACGAGAGTCAGTGCTGCTAGGGCTGTCCCTACTGGTACTCTTTCAAACAATTGCTTGTTTCCTGGTTAGCTGTGTTCCCATTGCCGCTGGTACCTGTTTCCTGCGTATGGTGTTTGACTGAACTTTAGGAATCCTGATGGTCAAGGACCTATGTCTAAAGAGGTCTACAATGCCTGTCTATACTAACCTTCTTTCTCTCATCCCTTGGGTAGGTAGGTTAGAAGGGAAATAGAAATATTAATATAACAACAAATAAATAGTTTAAGAATATGGCTTCTGGTCCCCTTGATCCCAAATGTTACAAATGTAGCCTTTGTTTTTGTTAATCTCCAGAATTTGACAATATGATCCTATTGTTGAAGATATGATATGATTGATTATAGAGAAAACCAAACTTATACCACAGTAGAATCTTCAGGCTACAGCTTAGTTTTCTTAATCCAGGGAGCTACATCCCTACACACTAGAGAAGAAAAATAATCATCAGTCTTAGATCTGAGTTCTGAGCCTCTACAATGAAAAACCTACCAGGATATAATCCATGGTGAGATAGTTTCTTGCATGCCCTGGTAGTAGATAACAACTTTCTGATTAGATTTAAGGTCCATTCTATAAGGTGTAAAACCTGACACAGTTATTAAGTTTAATAAAGTATAGTTATACACATAGAGATCATAGGCTCTAAGGAGAACCTCCTACTATCATTTTGCAAAATGAATGTAACATTAAATATATCACTGTGCTCATAGATTAGTGAAGTCTCCCAGTCATCCTCACACATGTTTATTTTGTCTGTATATGGTGATAAATACAGAGACCTACAAATTGGCAAGATGTAGCAAATAAGAGAATGAGAATTTCTCAGTCCTAAATGGATATTTTTACCAAACTTTTCCACCTAAGAATGTAGAATCATTAAGGAAGAGGAGGCAGAAAGATTATAAGAGCCAGATGTGCTTGATGATTACAAAGAAACATTGTTTCTCAGACATTACATGGGAGTTGAATGAACAAAGCCACACTGGTTGTAACAGAATGTGTATGACTTGCATAACCTCAAGCAACATAAAATCCTAGAATGAAGGATGAGAAATGGGCACAAAGTCAAATCTCTAACTAAAGAAATTTTGTCCATTGTTGCTTAGGGTAGAACTAGTATCCCCTGATAGAGAGGTCATACCCCAGTGGAGAGCTTCATATCCAAAAGTATATAGGCAACACACATTGGATTCAATCTATTATTTTTTAAGAGAACACAAATTTGATGTAATTAAAATACATCACAAAGAATAATCAGAGAATTAACAGAAATACTAAAAAGAAATAAAAAGAAACAACCTCGAATATCATAGATACTTGAGAGACATGAGTTTCAATTTCTGCATGAAGGAACAAATGTAAGTTTACTATTTGGTGAAAATTTTTCCACTATAGAGAGGCTTTAATGGACTATGACAGAGGTTTTCGAGTTAGGTTTTATAAATTGGTATGTTCTGTGGTTCATACTATTTATATTCTCTGTTCACTCTTATTTCCTTGGATTCTCATTGAGTCCGACTGGTCTGTTCCATTACAGCTTCCGTTGATTATTAGGACGTATACTTTGTTACCAATCTAATTGTAGAACCAGTGAATAAATTTGTTTGTTTAACCAGTACTAACCTATGCTTGAGGGTCTATAAATCATACTTGCTTGAGATGGTGAATTATATAACTGAATCTTCCATTACCTTGGGCTGAGTTGTGACATATCAAAGCAACCATTTCAATAAATTTTCAACACTGTTCTATTTCACTATCTACAGGCATGTAGCACCTCATCTGGCTATTATGAATTTATTTTCTTAACATGTCCTTATTATTCTTTGAAGACTGTTAGTAGTAATGGAACAAAATATCTGTTATGGTTAATCTTCATTGTCAGCATGACTGCATTAAAACTACCACTGAAATAAGATTCTGAGTGTGTCTTCCAAGATTTCCATGAAGATTTAACTGAGAAGGAAAGACTAATGATTCTAATGTGAGTAGTACCATTCCATATTCTGAACAAAGAGGAGCATTTAAACAAACCACCAGCATTCATTTTTTCATTCTTTTCTTGATGTTTGACATATGAAAACATAACCATACTAATGCCATAATTTTCTAATATGAAAGACAGTACCTTCTCAAATCTTTAGAAAAAGAAACTTTTCCTTAAGATACTTTTTGTCAGGTATTTTTTAGAGCAATGAGAAAAGTAAGTAATGAAATATTCCAAGGTCATTTGTTTTCTGCAACACCAAGGGATTAAAGTAGTACATCATACCTGTCATTATTTAGAGCATATGTATTTATAAATACATCTGGCCATTAAGTAGTCTAATGTTATTGGTGTTGGTTGGCTGTTTGTTTGATTGTTTGCCTACAGGTCAGGCTTCTTAGCAGTAAGCTGTTTCTCTCTCTCTCTCTCTCTCTCTCTCTATATATATATATATATATATATATATATATATATAATATACAAATATAAACATATACAAGGAATCAGATTTACAAGCTAACTTCTGACTGAAACATTTCTTTCTTCTGGATATCATGGCAATAAGAAGGAAGCTAGAATTCAAGTATGGATACATTATAGAATGTCAAATATTCAAATATATAAGAATAAAGAGGCTTCAACATAAATTAATATATACAATCTTCCAAGAATATATTATGTCTTTATAATATATTTGGAATATCTTTATATCTCTCACTTTCTAAGATAAATACCTATATGGAGACTTGAGTTCATAATGGTAATTCCAATACAAACTTACAGCTTTAATTCAAACATTTTTTGAGTCATAACTTTATTTCCAAATAGTCTCTCTTTTTAAAAAATAATTTATTTTTTATTTCTTCAAGTTACATCTCAATCACAATCCCCTCCCTACACCCCCCTCAAGTCCCACCCTTCCACCCTCCTCCCCCTCAACCCCCCATCCTCTTCCCTTCTTTTTTTAGTTTAAGGTATTTCTTTTTCCCCCCAACAGCTCTCCCTTTCAGTCCAAAAAATGGTTCTTTTTCTTATAACTATAAATACAATACAAAACAACAGAAATAAATAGGCCACAATTATAAGAGTTTTATGGCTTAGCATACATTCCCAATGTCCAGTCCATATGTATTTGGCACCTGACTTTAACATTCTACCATCTAACCATCTCCGTGAGTTTAAAGTTCTATATCTAACTCAGCTTTCATACTAACTTGCCTCACAATTTAAAAAATATCTTCTTAGATCCAGAACACCCTCTTGATTCCTAAACAACTCAAAATTTAACTATGAGACTCTAGCTATTTATTCTTCAACCACCTCAGAGACCTGAGAGGGATAAATATATCTGATTATATAGGAGTGCAAGGCCCTGCAGCTTCCAAAACTAAGAAATGACATACCAGTGTCTGCCTGGACAGTTCCCATTTTCTCTCCATACATTACAGCATCAATCTTCAGCCATTTGGCCCCGTTTCTCTGACATTTTTTACTAGTGTAAATATCTATTCTCTACTAGTAACAACTAAAATAAGAATTAATTGTGGGCTGAATAAAAATGTTGGGTAATGTATAATAAATGGTAAATGACACACAAACTGGATGAGATAGACCTTTTTGCCAACCTCTTGAAGCCTGCCTTGGCATCAGTGCTCTGAACACTCACAGACACAGAAGACATGTGTGTACTCTGGATGTATCATTTTTGAGGGAGGTGGTGTGAGGATAATATGGTGTTCATGAATTATCCTATTTGTTATATGTTCCCTTGAGGACAAGTAAACTCATAAAACAACCCAACTGAAGCACCTTACTTGGAAAGATAATACATTGGAAGGAGCCCATTTTACTGGACCTAAACTTTTAGCAGTAAATTTGGCTGTAGTATTTTAGCAGCTTTTGAGGCATTAAGTCATCAGAAACTATGATCCAGAGAGATTATTGCTGACACTTTAATTGCTGGAACCTAGAAACCAAATGGAAGTGCAAAGCACTAATTTTGGATTAGCAATGGCAACAACAATTTACTTTCTAGAGCTGTGGAGAAAAGATGACGATTAGAGCAAGGGTCTCTCTTTGCAAGCAACTCTGTTAGATTGTGACCCTGCATTTTCTGAGCAGAAGAAAGTCTGGATAAAATGGACTTGCTGTAATGTTACAGCATTCACCTGTGAGTGTTTTCTAGTACCAAAGACAGCTGATCCCCACGAATTAAGACAAGAACAAACTGAGACAGAAATGATCTAATGTCTGGGTAGCCAGAACATCACCATGCTCCACAGGAGGGGGGGGCACTCTTTCTTAATAACTGTTTCTCTTAATTTTTTTTTTGTGCAAATTCTCTGAGTAACTACTAAATTCACTGCATTACTTCCCAACTAAAGAATCTTAAGTAGTCTGAGATGGTTTTTCAGCTATTCGTCCTTGTGATTACATCTAAACTAGGGTAGTATGAGATGTTCAGAATGAGTACAGTGTTCAGTCAGCCAGCCTGATAAGATTGTAACATGCACTGTGGTGACTGGTGTTTCTCTATGTGTCTGTTTTAGTGACTGAAAAAATGCACGTCATATTTCCTTAAGAGATTTTCTCCAGAAAAATTTTATGGCAAGGATATGTTTTTCTTTTTGTGTTTTTACTAAGACTTAGAATAAAAGAGATGGAAAGAAATGCAAGAGAGATTTTAAAAGTACTGTTGTTTATCGAAATTTCTCACAAATGAAAGTAGCATTTGTGTGAAGGAAAGCGGTCCAACTTCTGTAGTTCATAAGATTAGTACCCTAAAACTGAATCATTGCTGTTCCAGCCACAGCATGGCCTAAACTGGGGTATCCCATCTCTCACATTGGCAATGTATGCTATAAATTCTCTGTAAGCACACTCTTTCTCCTCAGAGCTGACATCACTTGCTTTTATCTTTTTATTTTTATCATTTTTAAAACCTGAAGTGAAAGACTGTTTCTTACATTTTAGTCTCCATAGACCTAGAACGTGAACATGAGATATTTCAGTCTTGAAGATCCAAGGGGTCATAGAATCAAAACATAAAAATCTATGTAACCAAGAGTGCTGTTTTATGAGTTGAAAGGCATTTACTTCCCTTTCATATAAATTAGGAATTTTTACTTCCTCAAAAAAAAAAGAGCATAGCAAAATAAATTATAAACATATTTTACATTCACACATCTAAATATAGAAGTCTGTATTTGGAAATAATATATAATAAACTGTTTGACTCATACCAGTATTTTTATTATACCATGAATAAAAATAAATCAATATTTAAATATTAATTCTGGGAGTGTTTAGAAGATTACATCATAATTATATTTTGTCAAATCCCTGTGTTTTAAAACACATTTTATATGGAAAGCAAAGTAAATTTAAAATATCTGCAATCTCAGCATGCACAGGGGTAGGAGTCTACTAGAAATTGTCTTGAATTGGCTTCTGTTAAGTACAAAATTTTTTTTGGAAACCCAAGCATGAAATTCCTAGAAATTTTAAATAATTTTGAAACATATCTGTTTTGTCTATCTGTTTTGTCATACTGATTCAGTTTTTCCTTGGTGTTACAGCTTAGTGTATGGCTGTGTAACTGCCTTTTATGAGTGAAAGGCATAAATATATATAGCAGATAGGCAAGATTCATGTTTTTCATAGAAATCAATTATTTATTATTTTATAGTAAGATAATTAGAAATAAAAGGATTTCAATAGCTTTATAAATGCCTATTGAAGATTTATTAGACACAGAATATTATGTTGAATTGGCTGTAGATGCTTCTTGTAAATTCTACTAATATCTGAATATATCTTTCAGATCATTCAAACATAGTTGAACATGAACTCACATTGTACTACAATGTCTACTTGTCCCTAGTTTCAATAAACACAGTAAATTAGGCAATGAATTTTCTTTAAAATAAAATAGATTTTAGCAAAGTAGTAAAAGTAGATTTGAAACCAGCAAGGCATTATTTATTTGCTAATGTGTTTCTGGATAAAGGGTTCAAAATACCTAATGGGGTTCAGCAATATGTTAGTTCATTTCTCCCTTACTCCAGCAATCTCCTCTGCTCACAATGTCCATGTCTGTCTCTATGGTAGTCCTTCTTGTATTTCATGTTTTAATTCATTTGATTTTTATTGAAAAGTAACTTTCATGGTCACCTATGTAAACTCCCCTGTTTAATCATTACCATCATTGCCTTTGTTCTAATAATGTTCTAGTTGGTTACAAATTGTGTCACTTATTTTTTTTCTGCTCTGTAGAAAGGTTATCGAATACAAAGGAACATGTATTACAGGGCACACAGTACAACAAGCAGTCAGTGTTAAACAATGCTTGATGGCATAATAAATAAAACCCCAAAAGTGAAAGAATGAATGACTCAAAATATTTCGCCTAGCAGACTAACATCATGAGCACATAGTCATCCCTGTTGATGAGAATGTTGAATGGATAGAAGTTATGTGTACTGCTGGGGGAAAGAGAGAGAGAGAGAGAGAGAGAGAGAGAGAGAGAGAGAGATCAACTATTTCAAGTGTAATTTTCACACTGATGAAAACAAAACATGTAAATACCTTTCTGTCTTGATCTGCAATTGGAGAAAATAATTTAAAGAAAAAATATTTAAATTGTATGATCATTAACTTAAATGAAAGAAATGCAACAAATAGAGAAAAGTTACCTTCTCTCCCTATCATTAACTTGTTCTCTTTTTTGTGTTTCTTGTGCTAGACCTACACATGTCATTTGGGCTTTGTCAACAACAGCAAACTTACTTTCTAGAAGAAGCAGAAAGTAAATATTATACATCATAGAAAACTATCATGGTGCATGTCAGCAAGTGTTTGCTTGTTTGTTTGTTTGTTTTTTTTTTAAAGAAGAGACAATGTGAGAGACAAGTCTGGAACCCCAAAGGGAGCATTTATATTCATATAAGATGATCTTGGAGAGGTTGATTTAAATGGATATCCTAAGTTCTGTGGGGAGAAGTATTCCACACTAAGCCTCATGCACAAGAATGTCTGATAACTCCTAATAAGAAGGAATAAATAAAGTCTTTTTAAAAATCTCAGTATACTGGTGGTGTGAGTATACTAAATATTAAGGACTATATTTTATCTGTATATTCCACAGATGAAACAGATTATAAAAGTATAAAATAATGATTGCATAAAGCAATTTACCTTATTTGTGTAAAATTCACAATAAAAAGAGCTTTGAAATTTTGTTAAGTTCTTATAAGATAAATTCATATAAAGAGATCTAACCTATGTGTGTTTTTTTATTAAAAGCAATGATGCCATTTCCTATTCACTTTTTGTCTCAATATTCTAGCCTTCTTGAAAGTTTGTTATTGAAGTTGACTCTTATTAGTTGTTGAGACTGATCTGCTGTTTTATGTCTTAGTAACATTTATATTATGGAAATAGTTAACTCTGAATTTGGTGCACAAACATTTAGGATTATTATGTCCTCTTGGTGGGTTCTTTTCTTTATCTGTATTAAATGACCTTATTTACATTTTCAAAATTGTTTTTGGTATTAAGTTTACTTTTTTAAGTATTAGAATAGAATCTTCTCCTTGTTTCATGGTTTCATTTTCTCATAGAATCTGTTATAACTGAGCTATGTCCATTTATTCTTGTCATTTTGTTCATTTTATGGTGTTTGTTTCGTTTTTTGTTTGTTTATTTTATACTTTTCTTATTAATTCACTTGTTTATTTTACATCTCAATCGCAACCCCCCTCCTTTCCTCCCAGTCCCACCCTCCCACCCACTTCCCCCATGCCCCGCACCCCCGCCCGGTACCAACCCACTCTGGCACATCAAATCGCAGCAGTACTAAGTGCCTCCTCTTCCACTGAGGCAAGACAAGAAGCTCTGCTAGGAAATGAAGGTACAACATATCCAAACATATGGGACACAATGAATGCAGTGCTAAGAGGAAAGTACATAGCACTTAGCACCTTCAAAAAGAAAAAGGAGAGTTCTCATTCAAAAAATTAAAAGCATGCCTGAAAGCTCTAGAACAAAAAGAAGAAAGCAGGGGTTTGGCGACAGAAAATAACCAAATTCAAGGCTGAAATCAATAATTTAGAAAAAAAAAGAAAACAATACAAAGAATCAATGAAACCAAGAGCTGATTATTTGAGAAAATCAAAAGATAAACAAACCCCTACCCAAACTAACTAAAAGGCAAAGAGACACTGTCCACATTAACAAAATCAGAAATGAAAAGGGGGACATAACAAGAAACACCAAGGAGATCCAAAGAATCATCAGGTCTTTCTTCAAAAGAGTGTATTCTACATAATTGGAAAATCTAAATGAAGTGGAGAATTTTCTTGATAGATTTCCCTTAACAAAGTTAAATCAAGAACAGGTAAAAAAAAATTAAACAGTTCTATAACCCCTAAGGAAATAGAACCAGTCATCAAAAGTCTCTCAACCCCCAAAAAGCCCAGGGTGAGATGGTTTCAGTGCAGAATTCTACCAGACTTTCAAAGAAGAGCTAATACCAATACTCCTCAAACTATTTTGCAAATACTAAAAACAAAAACAAACAAACAAAAAACAGAAGTAACATTGCCAGCCTCATTCTATGATGCCACACTCACCCTGATAGCTAAACCATATAAAGACCCAATGAAGAAAGAGAATTTCAGACCAATTTCCCTCATGAGCGTTGATGCAAAAATACTCAATAAAATACTTGCAAACTGAATCCAAGAAAACATCAAAAACATCATCCACACATGATCAAATAGGCTTCATCCCAGGGAGACAGAGATGGTTTAACATAATAAAATCCATCAATGTAATCAATCATATAAACAAAATTTTTTAAAGCACGTGATCATCTCACTAGATGCTGAAAAAGCCTCTGACAAAATCCAACACCTCTTCATGATAAAAATATTAGAGACATCAGGGATACAAGACCCATACATAAACATAATAAAAGTGTTTGCTTTCTTAGTCTTCTTTTGGTTAATTCCTTACCTAATGCTACTTTTTTTCACTGTCATCTCCTAGATACACCGACACTTTTCTTGAGTTGGAAATGTCCCTTCCAATATCATCTGTTGGACTGCCTAGGTGATCATGAATCCTTTAACATGCTTTTATCATTATGTTATATTTCTTTCTACTTCAGTTACAAAAATAATGTTGATGGGGAGAATACTCTGGGTTTGCATCTGAGTTCCTTCAGAATGGTTTAGCTAAGCCCTTTGGGATTTTAAAGTCTCCATTGAAAAATCATCTATAATTCTAATAAGTCTGCCTTATATGTGACTTGGTTTTTCTGTGTTGAAGATTTCAATATCCTTTCTTTGTTCTGTACAGAGTTTAAGTATTATATGAAGTGGGGAATTTGTAATTTCTATTTGTGTATTTAGTTGCTTTTGTTTTTGTTTTTGATCCCTAGTAGTTTGTATTGTGTATACCTCTTCCACCTTCATAACATCAGTGTCTTGTTTTCTTTTTTCCAATTTGAGATTTTTTTCTCTTATTTTGTTGAAAAATATTTTCTGTACCTTCAACCAAGATTTCTTTTCCTTCTCCCATTCTTTGGTTTGATCTTTCTGTAATGTCTCAAAATTTCTGCATGTTCTGTTTGTGTATTTTTAGATATGAAATTTTCTTTGTTATCCAAAGTGACAAAGTGATCCAGTTCTTCTACCTTGTCTTCAAACTCTGGTGCTCCTTTTTCTTCTTGATCCATTCTGTTTGAGACCCTACTAAGAATTTGATTTAGATTATTGAATCTTTTTTGGGGGGTTGAAATTTCTTTAGAATTTCTACTTACTTAATTCTATTTCATAACATGAATTGCCTTCCCTATTTCATTCAGTTATTTGTTTGTGTTTTTGTGTTCTTCATTTAGGTGTTTATTGGAAACGATCATTGAGTCCCTTGCATGTACTTATAGATACTATAGGAGTTTATTATTTTGGGTGTCATTTTGCTTTCTTATGGACTACTAATTTTTGGAAGAGATATATATTCTTGATTTTTAATGTTCTATATGTTTTTTGTTTTGTTTTGTTGTTTTTTTTTTTTAATGAGACATGGGCATCTGGATTAAATTCACTGGGGTGTCTTTTGGTGAAGTGCTATATCCAGCAATTGTTATCTGGTAATTTTTTTTTTTAAATCTCTGTTTGCCATTACTCCAAGTTGTCAAATTTAAGGTCTGCTAGGTGGTGCTTGAGGTTCAGTCTTGAGGCCTCTCCTGGGTAATATGAGGTTGGAGTAAGTAAAGGCCCTAACTCAACTAGAACAAGTTACTATTTCTGATCACATGGATGAACCCTCCTGAACTAGTAGGTACTTGTTGCATTTCCTTGGATGTCACTTACAATGCAAGTGAAAAGGAGAGAAGTATGATCAGTTGGGCAAAACCCGTTAACCCAGATCTTCAGAAAACCATGTACAAACATACGTACACACACACAAAATATAAAAACCCCACAAACCCTTGATTTCATGAATGTTGATTTCACCTACTAAATACAATGGATTTTATTCATGAAAATTACATGATACATAAATGAATATTGGGGCTATTAAAACTTGACAGCAATAAAATGTTTGGATGCAAAGACAAATGTATAATGTATGTGAGGATTTCTGTCAATGTCCTCTGGAGATGTGTCAGGTAACTTCTTATCAGTCTTGGTTCTGAACACAGACAATTGTAATTCATTCTGCACAGATTAGGCAGTACCATAAATGCTTCCTGAAGCACCACTCCCAGGCATCAAGGATGTATTGCAGATTTTGTATTACACATGAAATATCTTCTGTTCTTGTACATATACAATGCTTTAATTACTGAAAACAAAGATTTCAAACTTCCCATATTTCCTACCATCATTCATCAGCAAGTACAAGTTAGTCTATTATTGAATTTCACTCTTAAAATATTCTATTTAAAAATTGCTTGTTGAATAGCTAGAAACTGGAAACAACCAATATGTCCCTCAACTGAGGAATGGATTAAAAAACTATGGTACATCTACACAATGGAATACTACTCAGCCATCAGAAACAAGGAAATTATGCAATTTGCAGCCAAATGGATGGAGCTAGAAAAGCTCATTCTGAGTGAGCTAACCCAGACTCAGAAGGATGCACATGACATCTATTTACTTATAGTCAGATTTTAGCTATATAGTACAGGATATCTACACTACAACCAATGAACCAAAGGGAACAGGAACATAGACTTTTTCATCCTGTCAATGAGACACTTTGCCCTAGTGGTGCTGCCTTGTAGGCCCCCAGTGTATGAGGAGGCTCTTGGCCCTCATATGACTGCTGAACTGGGGAAAGGGACTGTTATGTAGGGACACTCCACTTCAGAGGAGTGGGATGGAAGGGTTAGGGGGTAGAGGGTGGGAGGGCGGGACTAGGAAGAGTCGAAAGAGGATACTGTGATGGAGATGTAACCTGAAGCAATAAATAAATAAATTAAAAAAATGTTTGTTGAGTGGCTAATTGAGTTTGACAAAAATTGTTCAATGAATTTATCTTGGAATTGTTACAGAACTTATACCAATTACAATAATGAGCCTATATATACATGTGTTATTTTCTATTATGCTTAAGGGAGATGGAATTTTCAGTATTGTTTATAAAATCAAAATACCAACTATGAAAAACACTGAAGGAGTCTGGGTCTTTGGTTATGAAATATTCATCCATAATATATATTTATTTTTTAAATGAACAATTGTGTATTTTTGCAACAAAATTGCATGGAAATTTGTTTTAATTTTTTAAAGTGTGCAATTATGTGTATACTAAATATTGTTTAAAATATTTATATGATTTTTATACCTAGTTTGTAAACAAATAACCTTAGGGTCCAGCATAGGTTCAAATCATGGCACAGGTGAGCACCATGTCAGAGCATATAAAAGTGGAGGAAAGGTAGCTCTGGATTGCCCCATGAGATGTCATGTGGACTGGTTTGCATCTTTCATAATTCTGAAAGCAAGTGTTGCAGTCTGTGAGCAAAATTCTCCAGCTGACAGAAGATAGAAATTAATTTGAAAGATCAGTATGACATTCACTCTATAGAGGCATGACTCACACTTTTAGCTATTTGCAGTAGGGACACGCACACTGTGCTCACTCAAGTGTGGAGACTGGAAATACTGAGAGCTAGACACTGCTCTTACTATTGCAAGGAGCAGCACAAGATTCAGAGCAAAGGAAATGAAATTCTGAATGCAGTTGAGATAACATGAAGGAGCTTTATGTTTTACATTTTCCCAACATAATATAAGAAAAATTTCTATGCCAAAACAACAGTTGTGACTGTTACACACAGATGGATTCTCCCCAGATATTTACTTAAATTGGTTTACTAAAATATACATATTGTTGATAAATTTATGAAAGTTTAATTTCATGGGGCCAGTACAATATGGAGATCCTCCCATTGTCTGTCACAGTGATGAGCTTGGATGATTTTTTTTCTCACAAAAAAATTTCTGATTTTTGTGGATTTCTGATATTTTCCTTAGAAAGGGACACATTTTCTTTGAGTTGCCTCAACTGCGATGACTGCTTGTTGGGTTTGATGACCAGGTAATTGAACGATCTTTTAACTTTTAAAAGCATTCAAAGAATATAGCGGTGAGCTTGCCTTTTATTATTTCAAGACTGTAGATAGAGCTGAATTGCACCTACCCAGCAACTACCAAATTAAGTACCACACAGCCTTGTCCTGGCATCATAACCTAGATCGTAAAATGAAACTCAGAAAGTCAACGTTTGGACTTTAATATAACTTAAGGACTTTTATACTTCACCATTATCTCAAAACACCAAGGTAATTCTATTTGAATTTATTTTAATTTCCTCTTAAAAACCATTTAATATATGCAGCATGAAAAATACATTGCCTAATAACCAAGCATCAAGCCTTTTTTTTTATCTATTCCTTAGTTTCAAGTTCCAGCTACATTTATTATGATACCAACCATTATGCAACATTGAGATAGCAGACATAAGAAACCAAAGGTCTTCAAAAAAAAAGAATAGTGCAAAATTATTTGGAATGCCCAATGCTTATTAAGCACCTAGTTCCCTTAATTCTAGAATGTTTGAACACCCAATTCTCATTGGATTTAATGTTCCTTTGAATTTTTTTTATGAAGTTCAGTAGCATAAATGACTTTCATTCCTCAGGGATGGAGATGTAGCTCAGAGGTGGACAGCATGTTTCACAAACATCAGGTTCTAGTTTCAAATTCCACTATAAAAATAATGATACGGTTTCTAGTCACTCATTACTACACAATTAAAAGTATGTAAAGATTGAACATTTGTAAAAAGAATGACCATCTTCATAATAGCAGTGTTTTAAACTTTGCACACACTGAGCATACTGCCTATTTAAGCATATGCAATGCACAGGTAATTATAGGAGCAAATCACAATAAAATAGATGAATTCTCCTTTTTCCCAAAACAAAAACATGCAGTGACAGCTTTGACTGTTCAGCATTTTTTCCTAGAAGCATTTTGCTTGCTAAACTCTCTACTCCCAATGCATACATATATTTTTCTTTTAGCAGCACAAATATTTTATCCTGCTCCCAATGAGTAAGTTTTTTTCTCACAGATCAACAAGAAAGTTATTTTTCTGACCTTAGTTAATTACTTTACTATCTTGATAACCTACCTGTGGTATTTTATCTTTATTATACACATAAAAAATCTGTTTGCCTGCCAAAATTGTTAATTGAATATTTGTTTTCATAATTAAAGGGTTTAAATGCTTCATAAACATAGAATAATAAAAGCAATGCTTCATGGAAATGAGATTTTCTTTATTAATAATCACTTGAATCTGAAAAATAAATGAATTATAAATCATAAATTATATATCTCTTTTGTATTTCAAATTAAGTATAATTCCTAATCATTATTAATAACAAAACAAATATTAATTGCTTATATACATGTATGCTGAATAATGGTGATAAAACCAAATATCTAGCAAAAAAAGGTATATATACTTCTATACCAAATTTGGAAACTGAAAAGATTATTTCATTGTTGTTGTTCCTCTGCATAATTAAGAAACCTGTGTATTTGATTGATATTCCCAAATGAAAACAATTTGCAGATAAATGAGTATGTATTTATTTGGAGGTCCATGCCTTTAATCCCAGCACTGAGGAGGATATTTTTTTTCTTTTTCTTTTTTTGTTTTTTCCAGGCAAGGTTTCTCTGTGTAGTCCGGGCTGTCTTGGACTCACTTTGCAGACCAGGCTGTCCTCGAACTTACAGTGATCTACCTACTTCTGCCTCCTCAGTGCTGGGATTAATGGCATGCACCTCCAAGCCTGGCTTCAAAATACATATTTATTTATCTACAAATTGTTTTCATTTGGGAGTATCAATCAAATACACAGGTTTTTCTAATTATGTGGAGGAAAAACAACAATGAAATAATCTTTTCAGTTTCCAAATTTAGTATAGAAAAAGTTAAAAGTGAATTTTTTTATTTCATTATTTGGGTGAACATTTATAATAAGATCTCTTTACTTGTGTTTTTATTAAATGTTACATTTCACTAATAACATAGCATCACATATTTTAAACACAGGCTTCCTCATACCCCAACAGAATTTCTTTAAGGAATTTTACCTAACAGCTATTTTTATTTTTGCTACATTCTATCTATGAATAGATACCAATGTTGGTGCATTTTAATCTATTTTCTGTTTGTGAACTTGACAAAGCAAAATAATTAAAGTTGCAGAATTTATGCATGAAAATCAGGAAGAAAACAATCATCATCTTCTATTTAGACATTGCTCAGGGTGCAGGCCAAATTACATTTATGACAAACATCACTTATGGAAGACATTATTTCAGGAAAGAAAAAGAAATAATAAAAAGGAGAGTAAATAAGCCCAAGAGCAGAAACAGAGATATGAAGACACCCATATGAGATACACGTACATACTCAGGCCCAGAGGGATGCCTGTGGAATATAGTTAACTTTGGAGAATGCTTTATACTGCTAGTCAGGAGTAGTTCTTGGAATATACAACTGAAAATTTATCTGAGCCCATTTGTACAAGTTAGAAAATAGAAATGGAGGTCCCTTAAATTATTTTCTGGACATCTCTACCAAGATTTATCTTTAACATGTCAATAAGCACATGGGTCATCCTTGTGTTTATTTTCATTAAGTATAAGATCTACAGATATTTCTGTAATTTCACTTGCATTGATATACAATATTTTAGTCATCTTTTCTCATAATTTGGACCAAATACTGGACAAAAGCTACCCAGAGCAAGAAGGATTTATTTTTAACTCACAGTTTATGGTAGGAGGGTCACTGTTGACCCCAGAGCTCTAGGTTTAGTGTTAGATAGGGAATGGAGGATTAGGGGGAAAAGAGGCAGGAGAAGGAGAGAGAAAAAAGAAAAATAGGGGGAAATCAAAGCTTGGGGAGATGAGGCAGGAAAAGAGTAGGCTAGGCAAGGTGAGGCACATGGCAAGAAAGAGACTAGGCTATAAGCATGTCCCTGGTGACTTATTTCTGATAGACAGAACTTTCTCTTAAAGTTTCTAGAACCTTAAAAAACAGTTCCATCAGCTATGGGTTAAGTGTTTAAATCCTTATGTGTGTAGAATACAATTCACAGTCAAACCATTATACATAAGTAATTTATTAATAAATATCTTTTTTCTATTACTTAAAAATGTTTATTGTTGAAATATGGTTTTTCATACAATGTATTCTACAATATTTTCCTCACCCTTGTCTCCTCCCAGATATTCCCCACCTCCCTATACATCCAACTTCAGGCCTTCTATCTCTCTATCTTTAGAAAACAAATAGGCAAATATAAACAAACAAATGAGAAAAAAACAAAACAAAGTAAAAACATGAAGAACACTAGCAACTCTCCCCTCCCTCTCTCTCTCTCACACACACACACACACACACACACACACACACACACACACACACACCCAAATTGATAAAAACACAAAATTGGAAACCATAACATACAAGCAGACCTGTAAGGTTTTAAAGAGTCTCTAAACAAAGTCTACAATAATACCTTCATGTTTGTTTTGTGCTGGAAATCTACTGTTGGGCTTGGGCCTTGCACTTAATAATGGTTTGTACCCTCCTGTAACTCCATTGGAGAACACTAAATTTTCCTTTGCAAGCAACTGTCAATAGGATATTGCTACTGTTTTATTGGTGTGGTCTTGCATGTACTTTCCTTCTCAGCAACGACACTCTATCTGGCTTAGACTTGTACATGCCAGGTCCTGTTCATCCTGCCACAGTCCCCTTGAGTTCTTATGTGGGTCAGTACTGTTGTGACTAGAATACACTGTTGCATTTGTGTCATCCACTCCTTCTGTCTCTTGCATTCTTTCTCTCTCATCTTATTCACAGTTCTCTGAGTCCTGAAGGGATGTATTTGATGACGAAAATTCATTTAGGGCCGAAGGCTCCAAGGTTTCATACTCTCTGGAGTTGTCCAGTGGTGGGTCTCTGAATTGTTCCCATCTACTGCAGGAGGAAGCTTCTCTCGTAATGTTTAAGCAAGACCCTGATCTATGGGATTAGCAGAATGTCATTAGGAGTTGTTTTATTACTACATTCCTTGAGAAAAAAAAATATGATTTGGTTTTCCTCTAGGATTATTGCTTATATAATCCCAGGTTCCTGGCCACCCAAGCAGTATCATGCATGAATTCTACCACATGAAATGAAGCCTAAATATAATTAGATAGTAGTTTATTACTTCTACTAATTTCATTCCATCTTGTAACAATGTATCTTCTGAATCATTAAGATTTTCTGTATCATTATTCTGTGTATTTCTAATGTATACATTCAGAAATAGATGTATATATATATCTATTTCATGTATATATATTTGTGCATATATATTTATATAGGTATGTATATATATATGAAATATATATAAACTTCTGCGGTAGTAGGTTCACATATAACCCCTAACATGGCCATATCCTGTTTCTTACCCTGACTCATCTCCCTTAAATCCTGTTTCAGTTTCTTTCTTTCTCTTCATAACTAAATATTCTATTATCTCTTCCTTGAGTGATCATTCTTCTCACTAATCTCTTACTGTATACCTAACCTCTATGTGTACATGGATTATAGCATGCCTATCAATTACTTAAAAGCTACTATCCATGTATAAGAGAATATATAGCACATTTTCTTTTGGGCTATGGATTAATTCACTGAAGATGAATATTTCTAGCTTCTCTCACTTATGTATGCATTTAATATTTTTTAAATACCTGAATAATATTTTACTGTATAAATATATCAATTTTCTTTATCTGTTCATCCACAGATGGACTTTTAAGATTTTTCAAATTTCTGGCTATTTCAAATACAGTAGAAATTATCATTGTTGAGCAATTGTGTATTTGTAAAATGTAGAGTCCTTTGAGTTTATGCCCAAGAGTGGTATTGCTGACCCTCTGGCAGATCTATTTCCAGATTACTGAGAAACCTGATTTGTATAGTGACTGTAAATGTTTGCAGTTTCACCACCAATGAATGAATATTCCTCTTACTCTATATTCTTTATAACATGTGCCATCAATGTGTTATAGGTCTTAGCTATTCTGACAAGTGTAAGATGAACTTTTTCATTAATTAATTAATCAATTAAATAATATTCAGATCTGAACTTCCCTTCCCTCCTCTCCATCCCTCCAGCTCAGCTCCTTCCCCCATCCCTCCTTCTCTATCTCCCCTTCTCCATTCCCATTTCTTTCTCCTCAGAGAACATGAGAGCTACCATGGATATCAACCCATCTTGCCAAATCAAGTAGAACTTGTTGCATCATCTTTTTTTGAGGATAGACAAGGCTGCCCAGTTAGGAGAAAGGGATCCAAAAGTATGATACAGAGTCAGAGACAGCCCATACTCTACTTGTTAGGTGTTCCACATGAAGACCAAGCTGTACATCTGTTACTTATGTGTAGGGGGCCTAGATTTATCCCATGCATGCTCATTAGTTGGTGGTTCAGTCTCTATGAGCCCCTATGGGCCCAGGTTAGTTGATTTTGTAGGTGTTCTACTGGTGTACTTGACCTCTTTGGGTCCTTAAATCCTTCCTTCCCTTCTCCCACAAGATTCCACGAGCACTGCCTAGTATTTGGATGTGGACACTTCACGTGTTTCCATCTGCTGCTGGCTAAAGCCTGTCAGAGGACAGTTATTGACTCTGCTGGTTTTCTTGTGTAGTCCTTGTTCAACCCAGATCCCTCACTTCTCCCTCCCTCTCTTATACAGGACTCCTCAAACTCCATCTAATGTTTGGCTATTTGTCTCAGCATCTGTTTCTATCTGCTACTGGGTGGGCCTCTCAGAGTGTAGTTATGCTAGGTTCCTGTCTGAAAACATAGCAGAGTATCATTACTAATGTGAGGGCCTGGCTCTCTCCCAGGTGGTGGGTTTCAAGTAGTACCAGCCATTTGTTGGCCATCCCTTAACTACTGGTCCATCTTTATTCCTGTACATCTTGTAGTCTAGGTAAATTATGGGTCAAAGTTTTCGTTTGTGAGCTGGTGTCCCCTTCCCTCCACTGGAAGTCCTGCCAGGCTATGTGGTGGACACTTCGGTCTCCATGTCCTCTTCTGCTAAGAGTCTCAGCTAGGCTCACTCCCACATCTTTGAATGAGTTTACTCCTTCTCTGGTTTCCTGCTTGATTCAGAGATGTCCCCCATCAGCTTCTCTTTTCACTCTCAGCCTTCACATCCCCACTCTCACCATAACTGATCCCCACCTTTTTCCCTACCCATACCCATTCCTACTCCTACTATCTTCATCCACTTCTTAAGTCTATTTTATTTACCTTCTGAGTGAGATTAAAGCAACCTTTCTCAGGCCCTCTCTGATGTGGGGTTGGTGAAGATCTTTCTCCAATCTCTGGGCTGGTGTTTTGTTCTATTGATAGGGCCCTTTGCCTTACAGAAACTTTTCAGTTTCAAGAGGATATTTTTTAATTGTTGATATTAGTGCCTGACCTTTTGGTGTTATGATCAGGAAGTTGCTTCCTGTACCAATGAGTTCAAGGAGTTTCAACACTTTCTCTTCTATTAGATTTATTTTATACACTTTTATGTTGAGGTCCTTGATATACTTGGACTTGAGTTTTGTGCAGGGTGAGAAAAAATGGTCTATTTGCATTCTTCTACATGTAGACATCCAGTTAGAACAGCATTATTTGTTAAAGATGCTTTCCTATTTCCATTGTTTTGACTTTGTCAAAAATAAAGTTTCTGTAGGTGTGCGGGTTTATTTATCTTTGATCTACTCCATTGATTGACTGGTGTGTTTTTATGCCAATACCATACATTTTTATATTCTGTAGTACAGCTTAAAATCAGGGATGATGATACCTCCAGAAGTTTTTTATTGTACAGGATTGTTTTAACTATTCTGGATCTTTTGTTTTTCCATATGAAGTTGAGAATTGTTCTTTCAAGGTCTGTAAAGAATTATGTTGGCATTTTGATGGTAATTGCATTGAATCTATATATTGCTTTCAGTAAGATGGCTGTTTTTCTTATGTTAAGCCTACTGATCCCTGAGCATGGGAGATCTTTCCATTTTCTAATATGTTATTTGATTTCTTTCTTCAGAGACTTGAAGTTTTTGTCATATGGGTCTTCACTTGCTTGGTTAGAGTTACATCAAGATATTTTATATTATTTGTGGCTATTGAGAAGCAGGTTGTTTCCTTAATTTCTTGCTGAGGGCATTTATCTTTTATATAAAGAAGGGCTACTGATTTTTTTAGTTCATTTTGTAGGCAGTCACTATGTTTATCAGCTGTAGGAGTTCTCTGGTAGAATTTTGGGAGTCACTTATGTATAGTGTCATATTGTCTGTGAATAGGATTACTTTGACTTCTTCCTCTCCAATTTGTATCCACTTAGTCTCTGTTAGTTGTCTAATTGCTGTAGCTAGAACTTAAATAATATATTGAAGAGTTGTGGACAGAGTGGGCAGCTTTTTCTTGTCCCTGATTTTAGTGGACTTGTTTTGAAGTTCTCTCCATTGTATTTGATGTTGGCACTAGGCTTATTGTATATTGCCTTTATTATGTTTAGATATTGAATTTGTATCCCTGATCTCTCCAAGACTTTTATCATAAAGGGGTATTGGATTTTGTCAAAGGCTTTTTCAGCATCTAGTGAGATGTTTGTGTGCCCCTCCCTTTGGTTTGTTTATATGTTGGATTACATTGATGGATTTTCATATATTGAAACACCTCTGAGTCCTTGAGATGAAGCCTCCTTTTCATGGTGGATGATACTTTTGATGTGGTCTTGGGTTCAGTTTGTAAGTATTTTGTGGGGAGTCACGCCCCTAAGATGGCACCTGGCTTAATGCCAGAAAGCTCAAGCTTAGCTGTAAACAAGCCTTACTTGGTAGCGGCTGCCTAGCCCAGTGTGCTTCCTCCTTTTGTGAGCCTAACTTGGATCTCTAGGTGGCGTGATCTGATTGGGTTTGAGTAGGCATATAAGGCTTGGGGGAAGAGAGGAGAAAGAAGCTGAGGAGAAGCGGATGTACAAGGTTCCTGAATAAACTGCTTGAAGAAGAATTGTGGTTGTGTCTCTCCTGCTGGTCAGGGGGACACGACAAGTGGTGGCCTGTATGGGGAACCAGAAAAGACTCAGAACTCTCGCAGTCAGGGGCAGTGCACTGGTAAGTTCCCGGGATAAATTGGGACAATAAAGTTTCGTGGGAAGTTGCGAACTAAAGGTAAAGTTTCGCGGGAAGTTGCGAACTAAAGGTAAAGTTTCGTGGGAAACTGCGAACTGAAAATAAGGACCTCGGTAAAGAGGCAATAAGGTCTCCAGAGGGAGCAATAAAGTTCCTTGATTCGGACGAGTAGAAGACACAACTGGCAGAGCAAGGTGAGGAAAGCAGAGAGTGCCTCACAGAAATGGAGCGAATGCTGGCCTTGCTGGCCTTTATCAGTTGCTGGGATAAGCTTGGGAGAGATCTATATTTTGCCTGGGAGCAAGGTACATTGCAGGGAGGAGCACGGCCTATTTGGAGATATTGCAAGGCCCTGGAAAAGGGACAAGAGGCATTAGAGCAGTTAAAAGAGGAGCGCTTGGTCAAATCTGGGAAAGATACTTCGGAAGAGGATAGCTCAGAGTCTGAAGAGGAACTTGAAATGTTAGCAAGGGAAATGGAGAAGTCATCTTTGAGGAAGAGTTCTGACTGCACCTGGATAGAGCCCTCAGGTCCGGGGCCGCCTGTGTTGGCGCCGCCTTCATATAATGAGACTTCCCCTCTGAGTGGTCCTAGTGGGTGGTCATTCTGTCCAAATGTCTGGAGGGAAGTGAGACATGAGCTGTACTACCCTGTCTTTCAGGATGGAGGGGGAAATCGTTATCATGAACCCCTCGATTTTAAGGTAATTAAAGCACTTGCTGAGTCTGTCCGTACTTATGGGATTAATTCTGCTTTCACTGTAGCTCAGGTGGAAGCTCTTCATCGTTATTGCATGACTCCTAGTGACTGGATGAGCCTGGCACGTGCCTGCTTGTCCTCTGGGCAGTATTTAGATTGGAAGGCTTTCTTGATTGAGTTTGCTAATGAACAAGCTGCTGCTAATCGTGCAGCAGGAAACCCAGCCTGGGATGTGGACATGCTTCTTGGGCAAGGTCGATTTGCTCAACAACAAACTGGGTATCTGGCTCAGGTGTTTGAGCAAATCAATTTAATCGCAACCAGAGCTTGGAAATCATTGCCTAACAAAGGGGAAGTGAATGTCAATCTAAGATTATTCAGGGTCCCCTGGAGCCTTTCTCAGACTTCGTGGCTAGAATGGTTGAAGCTGCTGGAAGGGTATTTGGAGACTCTGATTTGGCAATGCCTTTAATTAAACAACTTGTGTATGAGCAATGTACAAAGGAATGTAAAGCAGCTATCACCCCTTATAAGAACAAGGGGTTGGAAGCCTGGATGAAAGTGTGTAGAGAGGTGGGGGGTCCTTTGACTAATGCAAGTCTTGCAGCTGCTGTTGTGCATATTACACAAAACAAGAAAAGAAGTAATGGCGCCTGTTACCGTTGTGGAAAGATGGGGCACCTTAAAAGGCAATGCCCCGAGAAAGGAAGACAGAATGAAACAGGAAGTGGGAACCACCCTAAGCAGCCTGGTCTTTGCCCCAAGTGCAAGATGGGAAATCATTGGGCAAATGAATGTAGATCTGTTAAGGATATTAATGGTCAGCCTTTAACACAAGGTTATGAAGGAACTCGTCTAAAAAATGGGCAGAGGGACCTCTGCCTTCAGGGCCCTCAAATATATGGGGCAATGGAAGACCCTCAGGAAGAGAGGTGGCCAACTCTGAGATCTCCTACACAACGAGGAGTGCCACTCAGGGCTCAGCAGGATTGGACCTCTGTTCCACCACCAGGGCTTATGTGGCCCTTGATTTGGAACAGTGTCCTCTGTTAGAATTGGTAGTGAATGGAAAAAGGCCGTTAGTCTTGCTGCTGTGGGGACTACCACAGCTGCCATTGCTATGCATTTTACGGTGCAGACTACAGCTGCCTTGAATAATTTGTCAGCCAATGTAGCCATGGCCTTGGTTGATTGTGGCAGGTGGCCCAGATTGGCTGTGAGTGGAAAATGACTGGATTGTGTGGGACCTCTGTGCCATATCAAAATTATACTGTAGCTGCAAATTTGTCTAAGCAACTCTCTCAGTATCTTACAGGAAATTGGTCTGGTGAGTTTGATAAGCTGATGCAGAATCTGAGAATTGCCATCGTGCATGTGAATTCCCCCCGGGTTGATGTCTCTGTTGCTGAGGACTGTCAACATGGATCCTCCGAGCCATGAATCACCTGAAGAAATGGGCGGGAATGGGTGCCCTAGGAGGCATGCTCTTCCTAGTCAGTTTCATTGCCCTTTGGTGTATCTGTAAGATGAGGATTTCACAGAGGAGAAGTAATGCCATGCTGGTGCAAGCCTTTGCTGCCTTGGAGCCTGGACAGCTGCAAGCTTGGTTGACTGTCCTAAAGGACTAAGCTATCATCACGTTCAGGATGCGAGGCTAAGCACTGCACTTGGGGTCAGCTTCTAGCGACTTCAAGAAGGGCATGTTTGATTGCATATGGGTTGGTATCTTAGTTTCCCATCTCTGAGAAAAAGATACCAGACGGGTATGGCACCAGCCTGGTTGGCTACTGGGCGTGGGGTCATTACAATGTCCTTTACATGCATATCAGAGATCAGACCTCTACCCTTGCCTGTTGCATTTTAAAACAAAAAGGGGGAACTGTGGGGAGCCACACCCCTAAGATGGCACCTGGCTTAATGCCAGAAAGCTCAAGCTTAGCTGTAAACAAGCCTTACTTGGTAGCGGCTGCCTAGCCCAGTGTGCTTCCTCCTTTTGTGAGCCCATCTTGGATCGCTAGGTGGCGTGATCTGATTGGGTTTGAGTAGGCATATAAGGGCTTGGGGGAAGAGAGGAGAAAGAAGCTGAGGAGAAGCGGATGTACAAGGTTCCTGAATAAACTGCTTGAAGAAGAATCGTGGTTGTGTCTTTCCTGCTGGTCAGGGGGACGCGACAGTATTTTATTAAATATTTTTGCATCAATGTCATAAGGGAAATTGGTCTGAGATTCTATTTGTTTGTTGGGCCTTTCTGTGTTTTTTTTATGAGAGCAACTGTGACCATGCAGAATGAATTTGGAAATATTCCTTATGTTTCTACATTGTGGGATAGTTTGAGCTGTGTTAGTATTAGTTCTTCCTTGAATGTCTAGTAGAATTCTGTGCTAAAACTGTATGGTGCTGAGCTTATTTTTTTTTTTTTTTTTTTTTGGTTGTGAGAATTTTAATGGCTGCTTCTATTTCCTTAGGGGTTATAGGACTATTTAAATTGTTTGCTTTGATCTTAATTTAACTCTGAATATTTCTTTGTTTCTCAGTGATTTGAATTTCTTTTGAGAAATTCAATTCTAAGTTCTCTGCTTAGATATATACCCTATTTTGATTGGATTATTTGTTCTTTGATTTTTTGACTTTACTCTTGTTTCTTGAATTCTCTGTATATTTTGGATACATACCTTTTATCAGAAATGACCGTAGAAATATTTTCCCATTCTGTAATGTGCTTTGTTTAGGATCTCTTCTACTATGCCAATGATCTCAAGGCTATTCCCTACTTTCTCTCCTATTTGATTCATGGTAGTGAGAATGTTGTTGTAGCTCTCTCTCTCTTTTTAAAACTAATTTAAGTTTTGTGCAACATTATTATTGTGACTCTATTTCTATTCATCTATCTTCAGTAATCAAGTTTGAGTAACACTATTTGTTGAAGATGCTTTTTATTTTTCAGGTGCACATTTCTGGTTTCTTAATAAGACAAAACAAAACAACACAACAAAACAAAAATGGAAACAAAAACCAAAAACAGGTGTCGGTAGGTGTGTGGACTTATGTCTGTGGGTCAAACTTGATCAGGTTGATCAGTGTATCTGGTCTTATGCCAATACCATGCTGTTTTCATTAGCATAGCTTTTTAGTACAACATGAAACTGTGGACTGTGATACATCCAGCAGTATCATTTATTATTTTTGTATCATATACAAATTTTATTATTCAGCATTGTTTCAGAAATCCTTTATAAAAATTGTATGTGTATGTATGTGTGTGTGTGTTTCTGATTCTATATGAAGCCAAAACATTATTTTATTTCAGTTGACATTTTAAAATTTTGATTGTGATTTTTTCTGTATCTGTAGCTTGCTTTTGTGAGGACAGACATTTTCACAATATAAAACCTGCTGATCCATGAACATAAAGGATCTTTCCTTTTTTTTGTTATATTTTAAAATTTCTTTCTTCACCATCCTAACTTTTTATTAGATAAATCTTTTATTTTCTTTGATATATATATATATATATATGTGTATGTATGTATATACTTGTATATATGCCAGTATTAAAGATAATATTTTCCTGATTTCTTTCTATGTCTGTTGGTCATTCATCTAGAATTATTAACTCTCTCTCTAATTCTGGAGAAAGTACTAAGTACTTCTGGTGTTTGTTCTCTAACAGCATTGATGTGAAGTTAGTTTTTTTTTCTGATAATTGTATTATACCAGCAAGTTACTTGTATCTCTCTGTGTTCTATCAGTTACTGATAAGCTTCCATTTAGATATGAATAATAAAGTATTTTGTCCTTATCTCTTTTCTAATACATTTTCCTCTAAATGTACATGAATTTATGACATATAAATTCTTTTCACCTTTCTTTCAGGCAATTATCATTTATAATGAGTCAGATTGTGTTTGCTTTGTCTAAGAAAGTCCCAATTTCACCTTTGTATTTGAGGGATAATTTCATTGACTAAGAAGTACAGATTCATTGCATAGACTGTGAACGTGTCACTTTCATAGTGTCTTCTTAGATGCTTGCTCAGTTCTTATTCTGTATACACAAGATGTTAGGCCACTACCTGTCACTTCTAAGTTTCCCTCATTATACTTTTCTCTTTGTTGTTTGAATATAATTTCATGGGTATGATTTATTTCATTTTTTCTCTGTTTTCTCATATGCTTTTTTCAGTTGTTTGTTTTATATGTTTATACTATTTAGTCTTCTCTGAACTTCTCAGGTTTGTATTTTGGGGCCAACTTTAATTTGGAAAGCATCCAGCTATATAAGTTTTTACTTTCAGTGTCTTTACTGAGACATATCATTAAGCACACAATCCACATTTTAACATGCAAAATTCAGTGATTTAATATTTTCAAGGATACATTCAAATACCATTATATGAGTATTACATAATATGGTACATGCAGTAGAAACTATGTGGACTGCAGCTTGTGTTCATATACCTATCTATTCCTATTCACTAAGAAACTACTTATGTATCTTTCTTTCCCACAGACTCCTGTTCTATGCAGGCTACAATATCAGAATGTAACAGGTGTGACTACACTCTTTTGAGTTACTGTTATGTTTTTAAGGTTAGCGCCATTATAACTTCAAGCCCTATTTTATTCAAAAAATAAATGGACTGAGAAAGAAATTAGGGAAACAATACCCTTCAAAATAGCCACAAACAATATAAAATATCTGGGGGAAACTCTAACCAAGCAAGTGAAAGGCCTGTATGACAAGAATGGCAAGTCATTGAAGAAAGAAATTGAAGAGGACATCAGAAGGTGGAAAGATCTGCCATGCTCATGGATAGATAGGAGCAACATAATAAAAATGGGCATCCTTCATTCTGTCACCTTGGAGCTAACCCAGCTCCAGTGTATATATTTTGAGATCCCAAAGGACAATCTGCCTGCATCGAGAAGGCCTTTTGTAAGTAGCCTCCAAACCTAGGTCCCTCCAAATACCATGTGTGTGTCTCTGAACTCTAATTATTAGGATCAGAGACCTGTGTTTCCATTCTGAAGGGATCAAAGATGTGTTCCACCACTCCTGGATCGAAGTCTTTCTCTATTTAGAGTATGCCCTGCATCAGGCTGACCCTGAGCTCCGGGATCTTCCCGTTTCTGTCTCCAGTGTGCTGGGAGCTGGGACCAAGGGTGTACTCTTCTTGAATGGTGGGACCAAGAGTATGCACCCTCACCTCCCTGCTCCGTATGCCTCCAGAATACATAAGACCACCAACTCTACAGTGCTCCCCCTGTCTCCGCTGAAGTCAAAGTCATGGGCCAACAGAATGATTTCTTCTTTAACCCGGATTGAAAGATAACACTTTGTATGTTGTTGGAAGGCCAAATTTGCTTCAGGAGAAGTACTACCTAGCACCCCCCCCAAAAAAAAAGAGGGCAATTATCCCAGGGTTGGGATTGGGGCAGGGCTCTGTTCTTATCTTTCCAGGAGAACCGAAGCGTCCATTAGGGGAGCCCGGGGATGGCTGGACAGCAGAAACCTCAGCAGAGAGCAGAATCAGGCACCAAGGAGGACGAGTGACCCAGTTGATTCTGCCTGGCAGACTTCCTCAATAGCTGTCTCCATCAGGGGCCTGCAACCACCACGGCAATCCAATGTCGCTGGGACCTTTCAGCTCTACAAAATGCCCCGGCCGGAACCTCAGTGAAGCCTGCAAGATCAGTTTCTGCCTACAAACCCCTTAGGTCATCTAAACAGCTGAGAACAGAAGGACTGAACATAAAAGGAGTGTACTAACATTTTTAACCATTTTTTCCATTTGAGTTCGGGCCCCAAACAGGTCTACTATGACCCAAATCAGCAGGAAGTCACTTTAAGAGAGCGATGTCCCATTCCCAGAGGGTGGGGAAGGTGTTTCTCCACCCTTCTTTTTGATTATTTGAAGGATAACTGAAAACTCAGATATTTAAGGGAAGAGATTACAAGCTGATAAATGGTTCTGTTTAATGGGTTTTGGAGGTTAGCCCCAGGGACTTCCTACTTTTCCTTTTCTGTATCCTTCTTCCTCTCCTATGTAGGAGTGCATAGGCTTGAGAAAAATGAGATATAGACATAGCATAGGAAGGTCCAAGAAGAAGGGGAAGATTATTGAATATGCCCTTATACCTTTGTATATTGATACAAAATTAGTAGTTTATTAGGCTAAAGTGGTATTGACCATTGTTTATTGTGCAAAAATAAGATTGTATTGGATTACATCAGTAGTGATCTTTGTATATTGATACAAAATTAAGATTACAGTTGGCCACAATGGTATTGACCCTCGTATATGGACATAATATTAAGATTGTATTGGGCTACATAGGCATTGATCTTTGTATATTGATACATAATTAAGAGTAACCACAATTGAATAGATCTTTGTATATTGATACAAAATTAAAGGTAACGCTTCCTAATGGTATCATACCTAGAGATACTTAAAAATAAAATGTGAAGCTCTGGCCTCTTGATACCAACTGTCTAAAATGGTCTAGGATAGTTAAGTAAAACAAACTCCTAGTCATGCAAACATGTCACTTTGTTAGCTACTATGACAGTCTATCACAGATATTCTCTAAACTACCCAGTAATCAAGTTGCTAAGAGACAAGCAACATTTGCTTATCTAAATACAAGAGATGGATGGGGCATCTTCAAAAACCCCAAGAGATCTGCAGAATATGGCATTCAAAGATGTTATCTTAAATTAAGATTTTCTTTTCTTTTTTTTTTGATATCGAGACATATCAGTGCCTGACAGCACCCCCTATTCTACTCCAAGTAGAAGATAAGCATCGAAGAACCTCCACTGTAAGATGGTTGAATTAGTGGCAAGCCTATCTCTTGGCATGAAAAAACCCCTTGCACCAACTGCAGACAGACTGCTGTCCAAAAAGGACAAAACTTGGTAGCAGGGAAGTCGACAGCCTAACTCTGCCAAGACAGGGTAGGTAAGTCCTTCATAATCCCTGCTCTACAACAAATGTCTGTCTGAGAAACAGGACCCAAAAGCTGAAGACTGATGCAGGAATGTATGGAGAGAAAATGGGAACTGTCCAGGCAGTCATTGGTATGTCCTTTCTTAGTTTTGGAAGCTGCAGGCCCTGCACTTCCTATATAAGCAGATATATTTATCCCTCTCAGGTCTCTGAGTTGGTTGAAGAATAGACAGCTAGAGAGTCTCATAGTTAAATTTTGAGTTGTTTAGGAATCAAGAGGGTGTTATAGATCAAAGAAGATACTCTTAAAAGTGTGTTGCAAGTTAATATTAATGTTGAGTCAGATATAGACCTTTAAACTCATGGAGATGGTTAGATAGTAGAATGTTAAAGTCAGGGGCCAAATATGTATAAACTGGACATTGGGAAGGTATACTGGGCCATTTAACTCTCATAAATGTGGCATATTTATATCTGTTGTTTTCTATAATACTTACTGTTATAAGAGAAGGAACCATCTGTTGGACTGAAAGGGGAAACTTCTGGGGGGAAGAGGGTGGAAGGGCGGGATAGGAAGGGGGAATAGGGAGGGGTTTGTGACTGAGATGTAACTTGAAGAAAAAGAAAATAAAGTATTAAAAAAAATGGGCATCCTGCTAAAAGTAATATACAGATTCAATGCAATTCCCATCAAAATACCACCACAATTCTTTATATACTTGGAAAAAGCAATTATCAACTTCATACGGAATAACAAAAAATCCAGAATAGCTAAATCAATCCTGTACAATAGAAAAAAAATCTGGAGGTGTCACCACCCCAGATTTCAAGCTGCACTACAGAGCAATAGTAATAAAAACAGCATGGTACTGATATAGAAACAGACCAGTGCATCAGTGGAATTGAATTGAAGACCCAGAAATGAACCCACACAATTATGGTCACTTAATTTTTGACAAAAAAAAAAAAAGCCAAAAGCGTACAATGGAAAAAGGACAGCATCTTCAAGAAATGGTGCTGGTCTAACTGGATGTCGACATATAAAAGAATAAAATTAGACCCATACTTATCACCTTGCCCAAAACTTAAGTCCAAGTGGATCAAAGACCTTAACATAAGGCCTGACAGACTAAATCTATTAGAAGAGAAAGTGGGGAAAACCCGTGAACTCGTTGGCACAGGTGACAACTTCCTGCACAGAACACCAACAGCTCAGGCTCTAAGACCAACAATCAAAGTTTTTCTTGTATGTCTGTTTTTGTCTTTCTTTTGTTATAATTGTGCATACATTATATATTTCTGATGATTGTCCCTTTTGTGTTTGCTTTATTCTCTTTGATTTTCATTTCTTTTTTCAGATGAGGAAATTTTTGTTAACTTATCTCCAACAGAACTGATTTTACCTTCAGCCATGGGAAATTACTGATGAGTTTATCAAAATCTTCTTTTCTACTTCACAGGCTATGTTCTCTTGGGATCTCAGCTTTTTAAACTTCTATCTGCATTACTCATCTGTGCTTCTGCTTCCTACTTTTTCTTCTGAAATCTTTGAGGTACTAATTATTAAGGCAGATCCAGTGGTACACAGTGTCATCCCAGCCATGGGGGTTATTTGTAGAAGGTTCAAGAGTTCAAGGATATCCTCAGATACACCATGAGTAGTGCAGCTTGAGTGTGTGCCTCAAGAAATAAAAGTTACTTTGAACTTTCATCCAGGCATTCTAATATCTGCTTATCTTGTGTCTGCTTGTGATGCTTGGTGTTCCTCCTCACACTGTGTTTTCCTGCTTATTTGAGGTTTCGTGTTGGGTTGACTAAAGGGAGGAACTGTGTTTAAAATTTGATGGAGTTGTAGGTGCAAGTTGTTTGAGATTCCTTTATTCTCATTGTTTCAATTTCTTGTCTTGACCTTGCACTGTTGCCCATAGATAGCCTACGTATTGTAGCACTTTCGGATATTATTCTGAGAATCACAGACCTTTTTATATAATGATTATTTCTAAATGTTCAGTGTAGGAGATAGGTGTAGGTGTACCTTATAAACTATTTATTAATAACTCTAAACACCCTCCAACCCACCAACCTGAGGCACAGTATGAAGGATACCTCTGAGATGAAGACATTCTCAGATGTATTTCCTTGAGGCAACTTCTCATCTCATGCCAAAAGGAACAAAGCAATCAGCAGCAGCTGTAGTACTCACATAGCTATTGTGAAGGCAGTTGCCGCACACCCCCCACTTCTTCAGTCTGTTTGAATTAGCTTGGGGTCAGACCTCTTCCATCTGCATGTCCTCAGCGCTGGCAGGTGCCACCCCCTGCTTTGGCACCAAGGTCTTTGGGCAGGTATGCACTCCATGGCAGGCCTCATTGTTTGCTGTTTTGTTGTTGTTGTTGTTGTTGTTTTCTGGCTCCAAGTGATGTTTAGCAGTCACATCTTTCTGCAAACCAGTGTAGAGTCTTTTGAAGTCAAGTAGTGATGAGCAGCGATGGCTTTGCACTGCCAAGCAAAACCCCTCTTTAGTTCTCTTGGCCTTCCTTTTCATATGTTCTCTCTAGTTATGCACCAGGATGTTTTCTCATTAGCCAACCTTATGCCCTCCTCCTGAGGTACACCTGTTGAGGAAGACCATGAGCTCTCCCAGGTGTTCCCCATAGGTGCCAATCTTTAGTCTGATTTCTATGCCCTTTTTTATGAGTCTGTCCTTCGACACAACTGTGTTTACAAACAAATCCAAACCTCCCCTACAGATGGGGACATGGGTGGCTATCTCTGACTTTTATGCCCATCTGGAGAACCCCTTTCCTCCTACTGTGTAGGGTAGTCCAACTTTAATACAAGGGGAGGTGCCTTGTTTTACTGCAACTTGATATGCCATGTTTGGCTGATATTCATGGGAAGCCTGCTCTTTACTGAAGAGAATCAGAGGAGCAATGGATGGGGGTAAGTGGAATGAGAGGAAGGAGGGGAAACTGAGGTCAGAGTTTAATATATGAGAGAAGAATAAATAAAATTGTATTAAGAGATGAAAATATGAAAAGGGCCTGTTGGCAGAGGACTGGCAACACTTTCTTACCAGGACAATAAACAGAGCATGTATGCAAAAGACCTGTGATACACAAATGAAAAAGAGGCAGCTGGTAGGTAAATGGCCTATTAAGGGTTGTAAGTTTTGTAGTCTGATATTTTTGAGCATTTGTCTTTGTCTTACCTCACTACCGTATTCTCATTTTCATGACTTATTTAATAAACCATCTATTTCAACTATTCACCATGGGTCTGTGGCAAAACTCTTTGTTCAGAGGCACAAGAACCTACCTGGAAACATCAGTGTATTTCCCTAAGCTTTTTTCCTTATCTATGACATAGTGATTGGAATGCATACTCATGTTGTGGGAAGTCTCTGACCACCTTTTCATGCCTGATGGAACCAGAGTGCATCCAAGGACATCATGCTTTCCTCTCCTCACAACTATACATCCTTCCTTCTCAAATGGCAAGATTTGTGTAAGAAAACAAGGGTAGTTTGAATGTCACCTTCCCTCTGGAATTGCTGCCTCAGGAGTTCTCATTCAGCCTCCATGGTCGATTTCAGTGGTCACTGACAAATTTCTACCAGCGTGCAATTCTTCTGGTATGATTTTGCCTTCAGCTCAGTATTCACTAATCTTTTGCTTTCAGTTTTTTTTTCTTCCATTTTCCTTCTGGTGGAGAGGAAATGGTCACACTTTCAAAATCTTCACTCGCTAGCAATAAAGTTAGAAGTGTTTATGCTATATATATTCTGTCTTTTACTATTAAAGTAATTATTTTTACTTTGTTTACATTTTCAGAATATATTATATATATACATACATACATACATGTGCATAAAGTTTAATGAACAAATCAAGTTAGCCTTTATGTTTTCTCATACATATAATTTTAAATGTTTGAAGGGCTAAGTAAAGGATGAACCAACTATTCGGTCACCAAAGGACCCAGGTGTTATCTAGAACAAGGAAACATCAATGTAAAGGGGGCAGATGATATGATGAAACTCATAATTTAAAAAGAAGTGTTTACAACATATTAAAAAAGGAACTTGAGAAATGACTTACTGTTTAAAAGCCTTTGCTACACTTACAGAACACCCATGTTTGGTTCCTTGAATTTAAATAACATTTCACAACTGTTTTTTACACCAACTCCAGAGAATTTAGTGAGCCCTCTTCGGATCTTCTGAGCATTACATGCATTCGAATCACATGACATAAGTGGATGGAAAACCCTCATACACATAACATTATTTTAAAAAATTAAAAACTCTATTTTCTCCTACTCCAGGACCTTTGTACATATTTTCCCTCAACTTAGTCCTTTCCCTCCACTTATATAATACCTAGTATTTCAAAAATTACTGATCAGTGTTCATTTACCAACTAAATGTGTCTCTGTAGCACCCAAAATCATCTAGGCTTCATTCATTTCATTTATCTCCTTCACTACATATAATTGCACATATTATGAAAATATGCAAATTATCTTGTAAGTTTACAAATAATAGAATTCCACTCTTAAAGAAGAAAAGAAATTTGAAAGGACAGGCACAGCTTCATTTCCACATTCATACAGAATACTAATGTTTACATATTCTTAATACATTATTAAAACTTTATTTCAATGAAAATCATCAAACATATGTTTCTTAATTAGAGTTTGATTGATGTGAAGATACACCATGACTAGGACAACTCTTATAAAGTTGTGAGTTCCTCACAACTCAAAAGTCCTGTTATCAAAAAGGCAAGATGACTCAAGTCTTTCATTTTCTTGTGTGCTAGATAGTTTTATGTCAACTTGACACAAGTTGAAATCATCTGAGAGGATGGAGTCTCAATTGAGAAAAAATACCTCCATAATCTATAAGGCATTTTCTAAATCAGTGATTGATGAGGGAGAGTCAAGTCCATTTTGGGTGATTCCATTCCTGGGCTGGTGGTCCTGTGTTCCATTAAAAAAAAAAAAAAAAAAAAAAAAACACAAGCTGATTGAAGCCATGGGAAGAAAACCAGGAATAGCCCACCTCTATGGTTGATGCATCAGTTCCTGTCTACAGATGCCTACCCTACTTGATCCTGTCCTAATTTTCTTCGATGATGAACAGTAATGTGAAAATGTAGGCAATAAACTCTTTCCTCAGACAATATGCTTGACACATTCTATTCAAACTCACATTTAAGTCAGCATATTATACCTTCTCAGTCATCATTCCAAGGAGAATAAGAATATATTAGGTACAACCTCAAAAATCAATCTAGTACTTAACCACCACAACACTGCTCAAAATCTCAAATCCAAATTTTATCTAAAAACAAAGGAATTCCTTTTACTATGAGAGCCCACAAAATAAAAAAATTACATTCTTTCAATATACACTACCACAGACTTAATATTCCTATTGCAAAAGTAAGAAAAGCAGGGGATATCAAGGATTGCTCCATCTAAAACTAAAATGCAGGTGACACACTTTAAATCTTTCAGCTCTGTGTCCAGTATCCAGGGTTTATAATTGCAATATTCTGGGTTTCAAAGGGCTTGAGTATCCCTGCCTTTCACATGTCCTGACTTCTGTACACACATTCTCTCTCTTAGGTAAGCTTCATCCCATGTGTGTAGCTTTTCTTCACACATACTGCTGTCCTAGAACCTATATTATTCTGGGTTCTCTGTTGAAATTTAGGCTTCACCTTTATAAGCTTCATGAAATGGTATATAGGACCTCTGTGTGGAGATGTCAACCCTGTCACACATTGTTGAATGTCAGCTGCACTTTGGAAAATGTTGCAAGGCTCCATGACATCCTCAATTCTTCATCTTTCATGCCTTCAAAACATCACATGGACAATGCTGCCATGTTCTACTGCCACCTTGCTGCTAGCCTACTCCCCTTGTACCACAGCTGTATCAACCTCTGCGTTTTGACCCTTGAAAACATTTCTCCAGGTCATTGAGGGCAGGGACCCTCTTCATTTGCATACTTAGTTCAAACAATATTCTTTTTAAAAAAGCTTGCATTATCACATTTCCTATTATCCCAGTGCAAAGCAATGTGTTTCTCTTTAACGGAACTGTTTTTCCAGCATGTACCTTGACTGCAGTGTTTAATTTACTTGTGTTCTTTTCTCCCTCTACAAACTGTGTACTTAGATTCAGGAACAAACATACCAAATTGCTTAACCATTGTTTAGGAAAACACTCATTATATTTTCCACAGTAAAGACACAATTGAAAAACAGTTAAGTGGTTCTTACATTAAATACTGTGCCATGTTATATTCACTCTGCAGTAATCTTGATTATTAAGACCTAAAAATGCTATCATACTAAAAACTCTCTGTGATGCTATGCATGTCTAGAATTTAAATATTCTATTTCACCTCATTTTTCTGTCTCTTTCTTTATAAGCATAACCAGACACATAAGTGATCAGTAAATATATTAATTTTACCTTATATAAACTCTCTTCCAGTCTAATTAAAGTATAAATTAGAATTTACTTAAACATTTCCCAATGTAGCTAAGACTTCACAAGTCCTATTACTTATTAATATTTTCTGTCCAGAGACATTTAAAATATTGAAATATTTTGGGTTTTTCCCTGTGAGATGGAAACACTGTTATCATCCTAGTAGTCAGAGACCAGGGAAGGTCTCTCTTTTATAATGCACAGAATTATGTCTTCCCTGCATCCCCAAAAGAAAATATTAATCCTGATGAGACTGAATAACTCAGCTGTAAAGTATTCAATCTAACATCTTTGGGATACAACTTCCAAGGCAAACTGAATATAAAAATTGAGTAGAAAATCATAATCTTTCACTGTATAAAACAACCTCTGATACTATCTTCCTGGTGTGTCAATTAGAAAATAAGACTCTTTTGATAATATTGCTTTATAGATAGAACCAACACATTACATTTTAAGAGTGCATAGTCAAGTTCATTACTGCAGTCTTTGGGGATTTCACAATGGTGTTTCAGAAGCTTTATGTATGTCTTTTTCCCTTGCAGGGATGTTCATGGTTGCCCTCTAGCTTTTAAGTCATCCTGCTGGGTGGTTCATTGATCTTTCTTAGTGTTTCATTTTCAACTATTTGAAACCTACTACAAAAGGAATTCTGTTTTCAGTTTTCTTTTAGGCAATAATTACTTTTTTTTTCTTTACACAATTTACAGTACTTGGTAGACATTGATGTTTTTTAAGTTTCAGCACACATTATGAACAAGAATTAATATCATTACTATCCAAATATTTTGTGATAGCAGAATCCTTTTGTGAGGGTCCATGTAATAATAAGAAATTGATAAAAAAAAAAGATAGCTTGTATATTTTGAATGGACCTATCCATTATCTACACACTCAGGATAATTCAGGGAGAAGATAGGAAAGTAAATTTTCTTTGCTGGTGAATCATTTAATAGGAAATTTTTCTTGGCTCATTCAAATGTATTGACTGACATCTTTGAACAATGCTGTGAGTGGTGAACACATTTTTATTGATTTGCGTTTCCTGGCAGAATCTGAATTCACTCTCAATGAAGACCAGTGTCTCAGTATGCTGTCTATAAGGTTCATTGGATTTTGAGAGTTCTCTCTCTTTTTTTTTTTGAGTTAGTCTTTTATCTTTCTCCAGCATACCAGGTTTATCTTAGTCAGATCATAGATCTATTTGTATTTTAGCAGAATGGTTACAATTGTTCCTTCTTTGTATTACAAACAGTGGTGTTCTTTTTTTTTAACGGCTATATCCTTTATTTTATTTACAGTGTTTTAACGTTGTTACCTGCTTTTTTTAATTAATGAATTTATTTGTTTGTTGCTATAGGTTACATCCTTAACATATTGTCCTCTTTTCCCGCTTCCCAGCCCCACCCTCCCACGCTCTACCCCCTGACCCTTCCGTCTTGATCCTCTGGGGTGGAGTGTCCCTGTATACCAGTCTCTCACCACAGGTCAGGAGTCACATGAGGGCCAAGAGCCTCTTCATACACTGGGGGCCTACGAGGCAGTACTGCCAGTGAAAGGTGTCTCCTTGCTATGGGGGTAAAAATAAAAAAAAGACCAACAGACACACAAACCCACAAAAACAAAGAACAACAACAAAAAAAGAGAGGAAAAAGAAAAAGAAAAAAAGGAAAAGGAAAAAGAAAAAGAAATGAAAAAAAAGTTTATGTCCATGTTCCTTTTGGTGTGTTGGTTGTAGTACAGATATCCTGTACGATATAGCTAAAATCCTACTATAAGTGAATAGATGCCATGTGCATCCTTCTGAGTCTGGGTTAGCTCACTCAGGATGAGCTTCTCTAGATCCATCCATTTGGTTGCAAATTGCATGATTTCATTGTTTCTTATAGCTGAGTAATATTCCATTGTATAGATGTACCACAGATTTTTAATCCATTCTTCAGGGGAGGGACATCTGAGTTGTTTCCAGTTTCTAGCTATTACAAATAAGGCTGCTATGAACATAGATGAGGAGACTTCCCTATGTCTCTGTGAGAGGTCCTTTGGGTGTATACCCAGAAGTGGTATGGCTGGGTCCTGAGGCAAAGTTATTCCAAGGTTTCTAAGATATCTCCAGACAGACCTCCATAGTGGTTGCACAAGCCTGCACTCCCACCAGCAATGGAGTAGGGTTCCCCTTTCTCCACACCCTCGCCAGCATGTGCTGTCATTTGAGCTCTTTATATTAGCCATTCTGACAGGTGTGAGATGGAATCTCAGGGTCCTCTTGAGTTGCATTTCTCTGATGATTAAGGATACTGAGCATTTCTTCAGGTGACTCCCAGCCATTAGGGATTCCTCCTTTGTGAATTCTCTATTTAGCTCCGTCTCCCATTTTTTGATTGGATTATTTGGTTTCTTGGCATTTAGTTTCTTGAGTTCTTTGTAGATTTTAGATAATAGCCCTCTATCAGATGTGGGGTTGGTGAAGATTTTCTCCCAGTCTGTTGGTTGCCGTTTTGTTCTAATGACTGTGTCTTTTGCCTTACAGAAGATTTTCAGTTTCATGAGGTCACATTTGTTGATTGTTGATCTCAGGTCCTGAGCTGTTGGTGTTCTGTTCAGGAAGTTGTCACCTGTGCCAATGAGTTCGAGGGTTTCTCCTACTTTTTCTTCTAGTATCTTTAGTGTGGCCGGCCTTATTTTAAGGTCTTTGATCCACTTGGAATTAAGTTTTGTACAAGGTGATAGGTATGGGTCTAATTTCATTCTTTTGCACGTGGACATCCAGTTGGACCAGCACCATTTGTTGAAGATGCTGTCCTTCTTCCATTGTGCAGTTTTGGCTTCTTTGTCAAAGATTAGTTGGCCATAGGTGTGTGGGTCCATATTTGGGTCTTCAATTCGATTCCATTGATCCACTGGTCTGTTTCTATACAAGTACCATGCTGTTTTTATTATTATTGCTCTGTAGTACAGCTTGAAATCTGGGATGGTGATACCTCCAGATGCTTTTTTATTGTACAGGATTGATTTAGCTATTCTGGGCTTTTTTTGTTCTTACATATGAAGTTGAGTATAGCTTTTTCCAGGTCTATAAAGAATTGTGTTGGTATTTTGATAGGAATTGCATTGAATCTATATATTGCTTTTGGTAGAATAGCCATTTTTATTATGTTGATCCTACCTATCCATGAGCATGGGAGATCTTTCCATCTTCTAAAGGCCTCTTCCATTTCTTTCTTCAGGGGCTTGAAGTTCTTGTTGTATAGGTCCTTTACTTGCTTGGTTAGAGTTACCCCCAGGTATTTTATATTGTTTGTGGTTATTGTGAAGGTGGTTGTTTCCCTTATTTCTTTCTCGGTATGCTTGTTTGTTGTATAAAGAAGGGCTTCTGATTTTTTTGAGTTAATTTTGTATCGAGCCACCTTGCTGAAGTTGTTTATCAGCTGTAAGAGTTCTTTGGTGGAGTTTTTGGGATCGCTTATGTATACTAACATATCACCTGTGCATAGGGATAATTTGATTTCTTCATTTCCAATGTGTAACCCTTTGATTTCCTTTAGTTGCCTTATTGCTCTAGCAAGAACTTCAAGTACTATATTGAAGAGATATGGTGAAAGTGGACATCCTTGTCTTGTCCCTGTGTTTAGAGGAAATGCTTCAAGCTTCTCTCCATTTAATTTGATGTTGGCCACTGCCTTGCTGTATTGCCTTTATTATTTCTAGGTATGGTCCTTGTATGCCAATTCTCTCCAGAACTTTTAGCATGAAGGGGTGTTGGATTTTGTCAAATGCTTTTTCTGCATCTAGCGAGATTATCATGTGGTTTTTTTCTTTCATCTTGTTTATATGGTGAATTACATTGATAGACTTTGATATATTGAACCATCCCTGCATTCCTGTTATGAAGTCTACTTGATCATGATGTATGATATTTTTGATGTGTTCTTGAATTCGGTTTGCTAGTATTTTAAGTATTTTTGCATCTATGTTCATGAGGGAGATTGGTCTGAAGTTCTCTTTCTTTGTTGGGTCTTTGTGTGGTTTAGGAATCAGAATGACAGTGGCCTCATAGAATGAGTTTGGCAGTGTTCTTTCTGTTTCTATGTGGTGGAAGAATTTGAAAAGTAATGGTGTTAGTTCCTCTTTGAAGGTCCGGTAGAATTCCGTGCTAAAGCCATCTGGCCCTGGGCTTTTTTTGGTTGGGAGATTATTAATGACTGTTTCTATTTCCTTAGGGGTTATTGGGCTGTTTAAGCTGTTAATCTGATTTTGATTTAGTTTTGGCAGGTGGAATTTATCGAGGAAATTGTCCAATTCTCTTAGGTTTTCAAATTTGGTGGAGTATAGATTTTTAAAGTAGGACCCAAATATTTTCTGGATCTCCTCGATGTCTGTTGTTATTTCTCCCTTTTCATTTCTGATTTTGTTGATTTGGGTTCTTTCTCTGCCTTTTAGTTAATTTGGCTAGGGGTCTGTCTATTTTGTTGATTTTCTCGAAGAACCAACTCTTGGTTTCATTGATTCTTTGTATAGTTCTTTTTGATTCTAAGTTGTAGATTTCAGCCCTAAGTTTGATGATTTCCTGCCTTCTGCTCCTCTTGGGCGTGTTTGCTTTCTTTTTTTCCAATTCACCCAGCTTAGCTGTGAATTCACTAATATGAGCTGTCACAATTTTCTCTTTGAATGCACTTAGTGCTATGAACTTTCCTCGTAGCACAGCTTTCAATGTATCCCATAGGTTTGGGTATGTTGTGTCTTCATTGTCGTTGGATTTTAAGATGTCTTGGCTTTCCTTCTTTATTTCTTCCCTGACCCAGTGGTCATCCAGTAAGGAGCTGTTCAGTTTCCATGTGTGTGTAGGCTTTCTGTTGATTCTTTTGCTGTTGAAGACCAACTTTATTCCATGGTGGTCTGATAAGATACAAGGTGTTATTTCAATTTTCTTGTATATATTGAGACTATCTTTGTGTCCAACTATGTGGTCGATTTTGGAGAAGGTTCCGTGGGGTGCTGAGAAAAAGGTGTATTCCTTTGTGTTTGGGTGAAACATTCTGTAGATATCTGTTAGGTCCATTTGTTTCATGATCTCTGTTAGACTCAATATTTCTCTCTTTGGCCTCAGTCTTGATGATCTGTCCATTGTTGTGATTGGGGTGTTGAAGTCTCCCACTACTAATGTGTTCTGATCGATGTGCAATTTAAGATTTAAAAGTGTTTCTTTTACGAAAGTAGGTGCCTTTGTATTTGGGGCATAGATGTTCAGTATTGAGATTTCCTCTTGATGAATATTCCCTTTAATGAGTATAAAATGCCCTTCTTTGTCTTTTTTCATGAACTTCAGTTGGAAGTCTGTTTTGTTTGATATTAGGATTGCTACTTCAGCTTGCTTCCTGGGTCCATATGCTTGGAAAACCTTTTCCCAGCCCTTTACTCTGAGGTAGTGACTATCTCTGGTAGTGAGATGTGTTTCTTGTATGTAGCAGAAGGATGGGTCTTGCTTGGGGATCCACTCTGTAAACCTGTGTCTTTTTATTGGGGAATTGAGACCATTGATGTTGATGGATATTAGTGACCTGGGGTTGTTGTTTCCCATTAGTTTGGTATAGGTGATGGTCCTGTGCCTCTTTTGGTTTAGTTGCTGAGGGGTTTTCTATTCCCTTTGTTTTCTTGGGTGAAGTTTTCTTCTCTGGGATGGAATTTTCCTTCTAGGATTTTCTGTAGGGCTGGGTTTGTGGGGATATATTGTTTAAATTTGATTTTGTCATAGAATATCTTGTTTTCTCCATCTATGTTGATAGAGAGTTTTGCTGGGTATAATAGTCTGGCTGGGCACCTATGATCTCTCAGGACTTGTAGGATATCTGTCCAGGCCCTTCTAGCTTTTAAAGTTTCTGAGGAGAAGTCAGGTGTAATTCTGATGGGTCTGCCATTGTATGTGACTTGACCTTTTTCTCTCACAGTTTTTAATATTCTTTCTTTGTTCTGTACATTTGGTGTTTCAATTATTATGTGGTGAGAGGAGTTTCTTTTCTGATCTAATCTGTTTGGTGTTCTGTAAGCCTCTAGGATTTTTATTGGCATCTCTTTTTTCAGGTTTGGGAAGTTTTCTTCTATGACTTTTTTGAAGATATTTCCTGGACCTTGGAGTCGGGAGTCTTCTCTTTCCTCTATGCCTATGATTCTTAGGTTCCGTCTTTTCATTGAGTCCTTGATTTCTTGGATGTTGTGGGTGAGAGATTTTTTAGCCTTCTCATTTTCTTTGGATGTTGTACTGATATCTTCCATCGAATCTTCCATGCCTGAAATCCTGTCTTCCATCTCTTGCATCCTATTGTTGATACTCACATCCGTAGTTCCTGTTCTCTTCCCTTGGTTCTCCACTTCCTCTTTTAACTCTGACTGTGTTTTCTTTATTATTTCTATTTCTATTTTCATGTCTTGTATGGTTTTGTTCGTTTTGTACATTTCCTTCTCCAGCTTGCTTGTTTTTGTATGAAAATCTTTCATTGCTTTGTCCTTTTCCTGTTCAAGCTCTGTCACCTTGGCTTGGAGTTCTTTAATGGTGTTCTTCATTGTTTTGGCTTGTAAAATTGTGGCTTCTTTGAATTCCTACATAGATTTAAGTTCTTCTTGAAGGAACTCTATCACTTTCCATAATGCAGAATTGTCATCGTTTTCATGTGTTTCTGTTGGTGTGAGGTCATCTGAATTGGATGAGCTAGGATAATTCTGCTTTGTTGGAGTCATATTTCCTTGATTTCTATTTTTTCTTGGATCTTTGGCCATGTGGGTGTGTTTAGCTGTCTGTTCTTGTCGTTTTCTGTGCTTGGATCCACAGGGGATGCTTTGGTGAAGGAGTCAAATTGCTTGGCTATCTGTCGTTGCTTACAGGGGGATCTCAGGCTCACTGTGGTTTTAATAGCCTGAAGCGCTGTGAGCTGGTGCAGCCTATTCCCAGGTAGTGAGTAATGGTCCGGGATTGTTTCACTGCTCCCAGTTCAGACTTCTCTATGTTGCACACTGAGTGATCAGCCTGTAATGGTTCTGATGGTATGGACCTGTTTGCCCAGGCACAGATTTTGTGGGCTTTGTTTGTTGTCATGGATGCTGACAGGGCCCGGCTCCACACCTAATATGTCTGGGTTTACCAGAATACAGCTATGGTACCCTGGCTTCTGGTTACCCACTAGGCTTCTCCGCCACAGGCCTGGCAGCTTCCCTCCCTATCTGCTCCGCCGTGGGTGGGCGGAGCTTCGGCCCCTCCTGTGGGTGCGTGGGGCTTTGGCCCCTCCTGCCGACTGAGCCGGCCTCACTCCCTAGCTGCTTTACTGTGGGTTCCCCAGGCTTCATTCCCTCCCGCCTGTGCCTGCTTCCCACCCCCAACCCTTTTTTTTTTTTTATGCCAACTGTTTGTTTTCAAGTACTGTTACAAAGCCCTCCCAATTCCTGCCTCTGCGAGCAACATCTATAAGCAATCTAAACACGCGATGCCCCCCAAGGGCTAAGTCAGGTCCAAGTCCATCAAGTAGCTGCCACAGTTCTCCAGGTAGATCTCCCGGTAGATCCCAGGTCCTCGGCTACCGGTGCTGCTCAGTCGGTTCCGTTTTCTTTAACAGCTTCACGCGGCCAGTAACGTTGGGGTTGTAACCCAAGGGATGGACGACGGCTTCTGCTCCGGAAGATCCGGAGCAGGACACAGCTGGATCCACGTAGCCCCATCTTCCTTCTCCAGGGATCCTGGATCAGAGCCAGGCACCCGAGGGCCGCAGGGTGACTGAGTCCGGTCCGCTTCGGCCACTCCCAGAACCCCCCAAAAAAATGTGTAGCCCAGGCTGGCCTCAAACTCGTTATCCTCCTGCCTCTGCCTCCTTCAGCAAATCCTACCAGCGTGCGCCACCACATGTAAATTTCCACATTTTCCTTTACTATTTCAGAGCCTTTGAGAAGTGAATCCTATAATAAAACTGAATAATTAAGTTTCCATACCTCAAGTAATATGAGCAACACAATAGCTCTGTTAGCCAATCAGTTTCTTCTAAAGATTACTAATGATGTTCTATTTTATTTAAATGCTATTGATCATTGGCTATATCATATTAAGTATCCTAAAACCTTGTAACACTTCATGTTTCTATTTAAAAATTGATAATACATTTTTTCTAGTAAAATTACTCAGTGCTTTTCATTCTGAATAATAATTTTAAAATCTTCCAAAGTGTTCTAGCATGATACCATTTTATTGAAGAGTTGTCAACTGTGGAAAACAGCAGAGGGAAAGGGTTTGCTGGACATGACCTTTTCCCATTCACATGTGCACAGCTCTTATGATTCAACCATATTGTAAAGGCACCTTCCCTTGATACTATCACACTGAACATTTCATTTCAGCACATGAGCTTTGTAATGGCCATATAGAAACCTAAGCAAAGACACATCTCTGAGTGATTTGATAAGAATTATCAACCAAGTAAATTAACTTCCTAATGTAATGCATTTGCTGTGATATGGAGTAAAATTGTAAGCTAGTAAATGGGCTATAGATTATTCAGGATATCAATGGTGTGTAGTAGAACATTTCTGTAATTCCAACACTTGGAAGTTGGTAGAAGGGGAATCAGGAGACTTTCTGATTCATCACGGGCTACAAAGTGACTTAAGCTATGAAATTGTCTCAGAAAAAATGTTTCAAATAGCCACTATTCATGTTGATATAATTTATGCATTTAATTATTAATTAAATTATCTACAAGCAATTCTGTCATTTTAATAAATATATTTAACATAACATGATGAAAGCAACTAAAGGTCAATTTTCCCATTTGTTATTTAAGTACTAAAGTATAAAGCTTCATAGTTCTCTACCTAACTCAGTTTCCATCCTAACTTACATTACCAACTTAAAAATATCTTCTTAGACCTATAACATCCTTTTAATTCCTTAACAACTTAAAATTTGACTGTGAGACTATAACCATCTAGTCTTCTACCACAACAGAGACCTGAAAAGGATAAATAAGCTGTTGGGGGAAAAAGATATATCTTAAATTAAAAAAGAAAAGCAGATACTAGAGTGAAAGGTAAGAGGGTAAGAGGGAGGGGACTATGATTGAGATGCATCTTGAAGAAATAAATAAATGTAATATACATATATATATATATATATATGAAGCTTTACATAATACATATATAAATTGAAATATATGATTGTTACTCTGATACTTTTTTTGAGATATGGTTTCTCTGTGTATCCCTGGCTGTCCTGGACTCTCTTTGCAGACCAGGTTGACCTGGGAATCACAGAGATCTGTCTGCCTCTGCCTCCCGAGTGCTGTGATAAAAGGCATTTGCCCCCACACCTGACTCTCTTATACTTCTTAGACCCACTGTATTTTATTTGTATGTAATTGCATATTTACTGTGAACTTACTATTTTTGATAAAAATTGAAATTATAGTTTGGTACATCTTATAATTCATTTTCTTCTGATCTATTTCTCAGAACTTTAAATATTCAAATGAAAATTGAAATACATTTTGAAGTATGTTGACTTTTCTGAGAATTTGATGACTCATAAACACAAAACTGCCTTCTATTTATGTTGGTACTTAAAATTTGTCTGAAGTTATCTGACAACATATATTGCCCACAGTAGTTCTTAAAATTTACAAGGTAACATGCCAGTCGTAGAATGTACTTGAGAGCTGAGACATTGTACATATGGGAATATAATGAAATAGAGGATACATTTTCTAAAATCTACTTAATAGGTTGGCAAGTATGGTGGAATATAAAATGTAACAGATGGTCAATAACCATTTATTATGCAAGTGGTATACAGTAGGAAATGACTGATGGATGATTTTGTATACTTGATACATGCTATTATTAGCTGAACATATTTGGGGTAAAGTCATGCTTTTTTTTTTCTCTTTCCTTAAACCCTTAGATCTCACAATCCTTCTGAGAAAAACAAACAAACAAAAACACAAGCAAACACAAAAGTAAGATCAAGAATTGTCTTGGCTTAAATCTACAGGCATGATATAGGGTACATCAAGAATTACTTAGCAAGTCCCAGAGATAAAATACAAAAAGGTAAAAAAGCACCCTCATAGTTACATCCTGCAAACATTGCAGTCTATTGGTAATGCTATTGGTTATTTCCCAAAATCTGACACTAAAACCATATAGTTGAAGTCACCTCATATTTATTTCCTTGAACATGGAGAAATTGAATTGATGCTTACTAGAAGTTTTACCCCTACTGACTAGAATTCATAGTTTTGGAAGAGATTACACCTGCTACCAGAGAATAAACAACCTCACCCAGCTATGAACCTGAGCAACAAAAGCAATCTGCCTGTAAGTGGTGCCCATTGGAGCAATTGTGGCAAAAATATTAACAAAGTAACCAATCACTGTTTTATTGCTGTTAAATCCAAGAGAGATGAAACCCACACAAGATATGTTAAGGAGGACAAGATCTTAGACTAGATAAGTGATAAAATCTAGCAACACACTTACTACTATGGCTATGATAGATAATTATAACAATAAAATACTTAATGACATATTATTATTACCATAGATAAGGGCATCATACAACCCTCACCAGACAGGGTTCTTCTCTGTTAAATTAACAGCTTGAATTTTATTCAGTTATCAAAATGACTTTTTAATGCAATATACTTTACTATAGTTTCATCTCTCTCTATCTGTCTCTCTCACACACATTATAAGACAGTTATAAAATAATTAGTAATAATTAATGATAACAAATTTAAAAATAAGATAAAATTAGTTCAAACATACCATTATAGGACAAGACAAGGAAACAAATAGAAAAAAATGAAATGACATAAGAATCATTCATAAACCCAGAGTCACAAATGTTCTTACACAGAGAAATCCCATAAAAGCACAAAACCAGAAATCATAATACATAGGTGAAAGAGAGCAGTAAGAAAAAAAAATGCTCAAACAAAGCCTTATGAAATAAAAACAAGACAAAACAAAAACTCCACAAATGAAATTGAATTTAAGTTTGTTTTTTTATTGACCATCTACTGCTGTACATGGAGTCTACAAATAAGTGAGGGTAGTAAACCCAGTTTGACATTTTCAGAGAAAATTAATCTTTCCTTTGAGAGCAATTGTAAATGGGAAACGGCTTTTGGGTCAGGGATAGGTGCTTGTGTCCACTTCCCCTACCAGACATGGGCCTCATTTAGCACACACCTCTGCAAGCACTGCGCATGCTACCATGGTCTCTGAGTTCATATGTGGGTCAGTACTGTTGTGTCTGTATGACATTGCTTCCTGAGTGGATTGGTATACCTATTGTCATTCCATAGAAGTAAGTAGACTTTTTTCTCTCTCATTCAATAGTTATCAAATTGAAATAGCTTCCTGGTTAGAGGCTAGACTCTGTGCCATGTCCTCTTCTCCATGCTGGGATCTGTCTGGTTTGAAATTCTTTGTTTCAATGATTATTTGTCTCAGAATATTTGACACTGGTAGCTACAACAAAGGATACTATGACCACTGATTTTCAGAATAATTGCTGCAGAAGTATTCAAGATTACATCTTCAAAACAATTATAAGCAACTTATATTCAAATAATAGTTGATTTTCAATTTCAAATTAGAGAAAAATTGCCTAAGATTTGATCCATCACCGTTCTTATTCTCATTGAATAGCTGACCAGAAAGAGTGGAGAAAGGCCTCTGATTTACTGTCATCTACATGACAAATGTCATGGTCACCAGGCATCATTACTGTGTTTATTCCCTTAGGTGTCCTCTATGCCTTTTGTGAAATGGGTGAATGCCACGCTTCTGGTTGCATTATTAACACGATATATTAGATTTGTTACTCTCAAACTGTTACTTCAAAATCTAGAGTAGATTTACCTTCTAAGCTGAACTGGAAATTCCACTTCTTACCAGCTGCCCAAAAGAGTGGTTAAAGCCCTGGCTACAGGTATTCTCATTGACAGAGGTTCCATTTGAAGGAAGGTAACGGTTGTAAGTGACCTTCTCTTTCCAAGGCAACATGTGTGCTCTACACATTATTTTTATCCCACACTAACCCTGTTGTTTTCAGCTAACATAAAGATAAAGGAAAAAGAATTATTCTAGTATATGATTTCTAAATACTCAAAACTACTGTTTGAAATTTGAGGTGACTTTTTTTGGTGTTTGGATTAAAAACAGGGTCTTATATATTTTGGCATTTGCTCTTCCATTGAGATAAAACATCTCAAATTAATATTTGTCATTTATATTTCATCAAAATAGATGTAGAAACATTTAGTTTTTAATAATTTTTGGTCCTAGTTGGACAATTGAAGTCTGGGTGTAAAAATTTCATTGCTTTATGTAATGTTTTGTGATACAAATGAAGAAAGTGCTCACATCATACAAAACAGTATTATTCAAGAGTTGATTATACATGGACACCTGTTGTGTGCTATTAATTAACTATTCTTTTCCAAGCAAGAATCTATCTCCTTGGATATTTTTTTGTTTGTTTATTTTGCTTTATAGAAATAATGGCAATAAAGGCTCATAAATGACTTTACCAAAAGGTTGACATCTTTAAAAATGTATATCAGCTAACTCCTCGTGAAACTTAGAGTATTACAAAGAGAAATGGTAAATAAAAATATTTTCTCCCAAAAATCAGGGGAAAAAAAAGTAAACAGCACATTTCCAGGCACTAACATTCTATGGCTGCATCTTTTCAGTTCTTCTGGAGCCCAGGCAAAGGTTACCATTCACTAGAATTATGAATATATTTTACAGTAAACACAAACATGGGGTTTTCCAAAACTAAAAGCATTCTAGGGAGAACATTAATTGTTTGTGAAAGAAGCGAGGACTATATTCAGTTCTTAGGACAGAGGAGAGGTCTAGCCTAGTCTTAGTGACACACCCATGTCCTTGGAAATGGGTACTATAGTATTAAAAACAAATGGCCTAGGGAGACAACTCTACTGAGAATGTGGTAGTGATGTGTAATTATTATTATCCAAATATCTTATATTAATATTTTGTCTCATTTTATACTGATATAAGCATCTCAGCTTCCTAAAAAAACAACAGAAAACATACTATTACTGTTCTGCCTTTTGTAGTTCTATAAAATTTAGAGGTGCTAAATTGAGAATTTTGAAAATACCTGGAACTTTATTAACTCTATTTTGCCATTTAAGCATAATTTTGAGTCATGTCAATGTTTTTACAATTTAGCAGCAAATACATGTACACAAATTTTAAATTCTAATTAATAATTTAGAGATCAAGATATTTCATTAAAAACATTATTATGTGTGTATATGAGGGATTACTCATTTGGTAGTATGTATGCCATGTAACCACAGAACCTGATTTAAGATCTGCATCCCAAGATGAAAGACAGGAGTGGTGGGGCTACCCTGTAATCCCAGTGCTGAGGTCTTTTCATAAGAGAACTATAGAAATTTTCATTATTTGTACATAAAGATCTTCCTAGTTTACATTAAAATGAATGCTGGAATCATGAATATTGTTCTAGAAATTTAATTCAAGTACTCATTGTCAGGATTGAAATTTAATTTTTAAATTACAATCCAATGTTTTATGTTCTTTTCTCTCTTTTTATTATTCTACTTTGTTAAAACATGTAACAATTGAGATATAGGTAAGCAATAGTGTTAATTTAAAAGAAGTTCACTTTAACTTTCAATTGTGTAATAGAGTTTTTATAACCCTGTAGAAACAGAAGCAAAATACAATTCATACCATATATGTGTTTAGACAACAAAAAAATTTCAATTTCTAAGGACAATTTTATTAACGTGAAACAGTGAAGCAAACAGTAGATTTAAAATGATTTGACATTTGTAAAAAAAAAAAAACAGAAAGAAAATATTTCTACATTGATTTATCTTTTAAATTTGCCTCTCTCTCTCTTGGAGAGAATGCTTTGAGCAGACAATGATAAAAACAGCAGGGAGTAACCCTGATGATATCACTTCATGGAGGAGCTTTCTCATTACAGAAGTTCTCATTCTGTTATCAGTGTTAAAATGCCTTTCATTTATGCATATGTCTTTGAAAATGATATTAATAGGCTTTAGAGGATTGAAAGTATCATCTGGGATTGGGCACAAAGGAAGGATAATTAGTTGGTGACCCAGCGGAGGCTACTTCTTGATAGAACTGAAGCAATTTAGCCCAAGGAACTGTCTCAGAATTAGAATCCATTATGTAATGTTAGATAAATTTAAAGAAATGAGAGAAGCTACTATTAAACACAGTAGGGAATAAAATGTGTCCTTTTCAAATTAAAGGTAGGTGTTGTTTGTAGTCATATGGTGTTATGCTAAATACAGGAGGTTAAATTTAAACCTACCAAGCGTGTTGACTTTAGAGAAATAGCATTTGTGATGGTCTGAATTGGAAAAGGAGAGAAAAAATCCACAGAGCACATGAACAAATCTCAGTGTTCTTGTTATTCTACCACTTAAACTTACGCACACCAGACCCCAGCATATAACCTGTTAAAAAAAAAAAGTTATCCAGAAACCAGTGTACCCCCTTTCTAATACTTAAATGCTACATTACTGAGTTTACAAAAGGAGAGGAAGTGGCAAAATCCTTCATGCATTACAACATCATGTGGGAACTTTAATTTAATGTTTAATTGTTCTCTCAACTGGGAAGAATATGCAAAACCCTTTTGTGAAGATGACTTACAAGTCTATGTGTTTACACAAATTTGGCATCTTTAGATAACTAGTTGGCAGCATTAAGTACTGTGTTGTATGCTTTTCCATGACCTTTCATGAGCTTTCTCCTTCCTCATAATGCCAATATTTTTTTAATTCCTTAAGTGAAATACACTGGAAGATTTGTTCATCTCCATCTTTTGTCTAATTTCTTTCTTTAACACATACTTGGTTTGTATTGCCTTCTCTCTACCTCATCCTCTCCTCTGTAAGCCTGACTCCTATTTACACTTCCACCTTTCCACCACCAGTGATGTGAATCTGAATGAAGTAATTTTTTCTGTCATTCTCACTCTTCCCTTGATTACTCTCCAACCTACTCTGCCCTCATGGACCTCTTTCCAATTTACTGATATATAACAAACTTACTTCTACAAAAATATGCTACACATATGAAAAATTAGAAGCATAGGTATAAGTGTGAATGAGAACACATACTTTTTTACCTCAACTATTATATTTTCAGCTTCAACATTTTATTGTGTAATTTCATTTTTATTTATAAATGAATAATATTCCATTGAGTATTTGTACCATATTCTCATTATATACTCAAAGTTGATGGATATCTATACTGATTCAACTTCCTAGATATTGTTAGTAGAGTAGTAATAAAGGATGAAGAAGTATCTTTCTGATGGGAAGTAGAGTCTTTTCAGCAAATATCAGGAAATATAGCTAGGTCCTAAGGTAGTTCTAGTTCTAGTTTTAGTTTAGTTTATTTTTTAAAAAAGAAATGTCCATACATATTTTCATAATAAATACACAACTTTTCTCTCCTGACAACAATAGATAATGATTCTTCTTTATTGATACCTTTTTCAGCATTTGCTTTCTTTTGTTAATTTGATGATAGCAATTTGACAGGAATAAAATGAAATCTCAAAATAGTTTTAATTTTCATTTCCTTGATGATTAAAGAAACGAACACTTTTAACAAAGATTTTTCGTCACTAGTATTTCTACTGTTGAGGACTCTATTTTGTTCCTTAACCCATTCAAAATAAGTTTATTAACTATTATTATTATTTTTAACTTAAAAAATAATTTTATGCCTTGTTTGTGTGTCTATTTGAACAACTGTGCAGATGTACATAATACAGGACAGAAGAGAACAATGGATTCCCTGATTCTGGAATTACAAGATATATATCATATAATCTGGAACTGTATGATACATCTCATGTGGTTTCTGAGACCCAAAATCCAGTTCTCTGAAATAACATTAAACTCTGTTAATTATTGAGCCATCTCTCCAATCTTATTATTGTTCTCTCTCTCTCTGTCTCTCTTTCTCTCTCTATATATATATATGTGTGTGTGTGTGTGTGTGTGTGTGTGTGTGTGTGTGTGTGTGTGTACTGCTGTGCATGTATGAAGGTCAGAGAATATTTGGGAGCAGGTTTTCCCTACCTTGGGTCCCAGGACTGAACCCGTGTTGTCAGATTTGTATATGTGTCTCTACACATTGACCATCTTGCAGACCCCTTAGGCTATTTTAAATTGGCTGTGCAATTAGTTTGTTAGTTTGCAAATTTCTTTTTACATACTGAATGTTACAACTTTGTCAGACATAAAACTGGCAAAAATGTTCTTTCATTCTCCATACCTTCTTCATTTGGTCAGCACTTCTCTTTGTTGTAAAAAAGCTTTTTCATTTTATGAAGTCTCATTTTTTATTTATTAGCATTTTCATGAGTGACTTGTAGTCCTATTGAGAAAGTATGTATCCATAATTGCACCTTTTTTTTCCTATTTCCCCCTTACCAGTGTCAAAATAGTAAAAATGGCATGAAGATCTTTGAATTGCTTGCCTTTGATTTTTTTGCACACTATGAGAGATGTAGACCTAGTGACACTCTTCTATATATTACCCCTAAGCCAGAAGCTATCTCCAATTGATAACTACTCATAAAGGTAAAAATAGGTTTCTCCAGTGGAGCTTCGCTGGATATACAAACCATAAGTAAGGGTACACCCAATGTCCAGTAATACATGGCCATATAACCAACACAAAGCATACTTGCTTTAGTTATGATTTTATTGCTGTGAAGAAACACCATGACCAAGACAATTCAATTCATTAAGAAAGCATTAATTAAGCCAGGCGTGGTGGCGCACACCTTTAAACCCAGCACTCGGGAGGCTGAGGTAGGCGGATCTCTGTGAGTTCGAGGCCAGCCTGGTCTACAAAGTGAGTCCAGGACAGCCAGGAGTATTACACAGAGAAACCCTGTCTCGAAAAACCAAAAAAAGAAAAAAAATATTAATTAGGGCTGGCTTACAGTTTCAGGGGTTCAATGCATTATAATCATGACAAGAAGCATGGCAGACTGCAGATAGAATTGGTACTGGAGGAGGATCTGAGAGTTCTACATCTCGGTCCTGAGGCAGCAAAGAGGAGACTCTGCTCCACATATATATGAGAGCATATATATGAGACTTTAAAGCCCAGCTACACAATGATACACCTCCTATTAATGCCATTTCCTATCGAACAAGCCCTAAAAATATGAGTGTACAAGGGTCAAACCTATTCAAACCACCACATTTCACTCCCTGGCTCCCATAGGTTTGTACCCTTAATATAATGAAAATACATTTAGTCCAATGTCAAAAGTCCTCATAGTCTATCACAGTCTCTATAATGTTTCTGTGTTTCATGCAATCTCCTAACTGTAATCTCCTATAAAATCAAAATCAGAAAGATCACATACTTCCAATGTATCATGGCACTTTACCATTTCAAAATGTAGAGAAGAGAGCAGTGTAAGGAAATACTAAACTAAAGAAAGACAGAAAACCAGCTTGACAAACTCCAACTCTGCATCTCCATGTCCATTGTCAAAGTGCTTTTCACATCTCCAACTCCTTTCAGCTTTATTCTCTACAACACACTTCCTTCTCTTGGGCTGGTTCTACCCTCTGTAAGCAGCTCTCCTCGGAAGGTGTACCACGACTCTGGCATTTCCAACGTCTTGAGATCTGCAAGGAAATCCAAGCTTCATCTTCACAACTTCACACAATGACCTCTCTGGCCCTGCATACAAGGGCATGTCTGACACATGCATGGCCTTAGCCACTTTCCTTAGTCACAAAGGAAGGTAGATTCTTTTATTCTTGACTCTAAAACCAGAGCCACATGAACACAGCTTCCAAGTTCCTCTGCTTGTTGGGTTTGGAACATGGCTCCCTGTTCCATTATACCTTTATCAGCTTTATGTTTACACTTTTTGTTTACCACTTTTATATTTCCTTCACTGCCTAAATTTAGCTGTCCTGAAACTTGTTCTGTAGACTGACCTTCAACTCAGAGATCTGCATGCCTCTGTCTCCTGAATTCTGAGATTAAAGTTGTGTGCCACCAGCCCAAAATCTATTTGTTTCTTGCATTTATTTTCACAAGACAGAAGCTTAGTATAACTATGGTGGGATATTGCCCTGAGGTCATCACTACTTTAATTCCATTTAATAACTTTAATCTGTTTATCTTCATGAACACCAGATTTAGTTCCATTCTACATCCTGGTTCCCCATTAATCCTTGAAGCATACATTTTGTATTTTTCATTTCTCAACTTACTTCATTTGTTTGAAATACTCTTCATAAGAGTGAACCTCAGGAGAGAGTCTATGATAGGCTATTTTGAGATTTTCTTTTCCTATGCAATTAATCTAAATCTTTCACTTTATCTTTAGGGATACTCTTTGGACACGGTTAAAAAGCAACCACATTCTTCACCAATATATCACAAAAATTATTTCAAGGAAATATACTAAAATTCTTCTGCTCTAATACCTCTTCCAAACAATGTCAGCAGGACTGTCTCCCGTGTTCCTACTACTATGTGTCATTAAGCAATGGTTAAAATATTCAATTGGTTTTCTAATCTAAAATCTCCAAATCCACATTCATCCAAACAAAAGAACAATCAGGCCTATCACAGCAATACTCAACTCCTGGTAACAACTTCTGTTTTAGGGTTTTATTGCTGTGTAGAAACACCATGACCAAGGCAATATTTATAAAGGAAAATATTTAACTGGGACTGGGTTATAGTTTCAGACATTCTGTCCATTATCATCATGGCAAGAAGCATGGCAGAGTGCAGGTAGACATGGAGAAATACCTGGGTATTCTACATCTTTACTTGCAGGTAGTGAGAAAGAGACTGTGTCCACACTGGGCATAACTTGAGCACATATAAGATATATAAGTCCTCAGAGCCTGCTTACACAATGACACATATCCTCCAACAAGGCCACACCTCCTAGTAATGCCACTCTCTATGGACCCAGCATTCAAACACATGAACCTATAAGGACCATACCTATTCAAACCACCAAAATACTCACAAAACTCTGTGGTATTTTATATGTTTTTTTTTTGTCTCATAATGCTTCTTTTTGCTTGATTATTTGCTTTTCTTACAGATCTTTTGTTTATATATTTTGATTTTAATTTCAGTGTTTATATGGGACTTCTATGGGTGTGAACTTGCATGTCTTTGAATCTATGCATCTATATGTGTTTCTTGTACTTTTCCTTTAGTTCTTCTTTTTTTCTTTGGTTGTTTGTTTTATCCTATTGTGATTATTATTATTGTAATTATTATTATCAAATTGTTGTTTTATTATTCTTTTATATGCCTATTTTCTAATGAAAGAAAACAAACAAGGATATAGATTTAGTTAGTTGTTGAAGTAGACAGGATCTTAAAGGAGTTAGGAGAAGAAAAACATGATTAGAATACGTTTTATGAAAAAAATCTATTTTCATCTAAACAAAAAAAGATAAAAAGGAAGAAAATACCACAAAATTGGAAGAGAATAATCATGGAGTCAGGAGTGAAAATGTATATGACAGATTTATGAGTGGGCTTTATCAAAACACGTAATACTCAAATATAAAATTTTTATAAAAAAAAGATAGGGAAAGACACTGCATACTTGTCAAAGGAAAAATTCATCAAGATGACATCTCAATACTGAATATCTATGCCGCAAACAAAAGGGCACCCACATTGGTAAAGGAGACACTACTAAAACTTAAATCATACATTGATCCTCACACATTAATAGTGGGAGACTTCAATACTTCACTCACACCAATGGAGATACAGAAGACAAACAGAGAAATAATGAGACTAACAGAGGTCATGAATCAAATGGCCCTATCAGATATCTATAGAAAATTTTCATCCAAATTCAAAAGAATATACCTTCGTCTTAGCACTTCAGGAAAACTTTTCCAAAATTGACTATATACTCGGTCACAAAACAAGCCTCAACAGATACAAGAAAATTGAATTAACCCCTTATATTTTATCAGACCATCATGGATTAAAGCTGGAATTCAACAACAACAGAAACATCAACATGCCTACAAATTCATGGAAATTAAAAAACTCTCTACTCAATGACTATTGGGAAGGGGAAGAAATAAAGAAGGGAATCAAAGTCTTCCTAAAACTCAATGAAAATGAAGTCACAACAAACCCAAACCTATGGGATACAATGAAAGCAGTGCTAGGTGGAAAGTTCATGACACTAAGTGCCTTCAAAAAGAAAATTGTGACAGCTCATATTAGCAATTTAACAGCTAAACTGGAAGAGCTAGAAAAAAAAAAAAGAAGCAAACACACCCAAGAGGGGCAGATGGCAGGAAATCCTCAAATGTAGGGCTGAAATGAACAACTTAGAAGCAAAAGGAACAATACAAAGAAGCAATGAAATCAAGAGTTGGTTCTTTGAGAAAATCAACAAAATAGACAAACCCTTAGCCAAGCTAATTAAAAGGCAGAGGGGCAATACCCAAATCAACAAAATCAGAAATGAAAAGAGAGAAATAACGACAATGAGGAAATCCAAAGACTCTTTAGGTCTTACTTCAAAACCCTGTATTCAACAAAATTTGCAAACCTAAGTGAAATGGACAACTTTCTTGATAGACTCCACCTACCAAAGTTGAATCAAGGTCAGATTAACAAAGTAAGCATCCTATAACCCCTAAGGAAATAGAAACAATGATTAAAAGTCTCCCAACCAAAAAAAAAAGCCCAGGGCCAGATGGTTTCAGAACAGAATTCTACCAAACCTTCAAAGAACAGCTAATCCCAACACTTTTCAAACTCTTTGACAAAATAGAAACAGAAGGAACAATGACAAACTCATTCTATGAGGCCACAGTCACCCTGATTCCTAAACCACACAAAGACTCAACAACAACAAAAAAAGAATTTCAGACCATTTTCCCTCATGAACATAGAATGCTAAAATACTAAACAAAATACTGGCAAACCAAATCCAAGAACACATCAAAAGTATCATACACCATGATCAAGTAGGCTTCACCCCAGTAATGCAGGACTGGCTCAACATAGAAAACTCCATTAACATAATCCACCATATAAACAAGCTGAAAAAGAAACACACATGAACATCTCATTAGATGCAGAAAAAGCATTTGACAAAATCCAAAATCTCTTCATGCTAAAAATCTTGGAAAGAACTGGTATACAAGAATCGTACATAGAAATAATAAAGGCTATATACAGCAAACCGCTAGCCAACATCAAATTAAATGTAGAGAAACTTAAAGCATGTCTCCTAAAAACAGGGACAAGGCAAGGCAAGGATGCCCACTCTCCCCATACCTCTTCAACATAGTACTTGAAGTTCTAGCCAGAGCAATAAGACCACTAAAGGAGATACTAATCAGAAAGGAAGAAGTTTAATTATCCCTATTCGCAGATGATATGATAGAACACATATGTAAGCCCAAAAATTCCATGAGAGAACTCCTACAGCTGATAGACTCTTTCAGCAATGTGGCTGGATACAAAATTAACTTAAAAAAAAAATAGGTAGCCCTTCTTTACACAAAAGATAAATGAGCTGAGAAAGGAATTAGGGAAACAACACACTTTACAATAACTACAAATAATACAAAATACATATTGGGGTAACTCTAACCAAGCAAGTGAAAGACTTGTACAACAAGAAATTCAAGATCTTGAAGAAAGAAATTGAAGAGGATATCAGGTTTGTGAATAGGTAGGATCAAAACAATAAAAATGGCCATCCTACCAAAAGCAATATACAAATCAATGCAATTCTCATCAAAATACCAACACAATTCTTTACAAACTTCCACAGAATAACTATCCACCTCATATGGAAAACAAAAAACAAAAACAATACAACAACAACAACAGCAACAAAAAACAAAATAGCTAAATCAATCCTGTACAAGAAAACATCTGGAGGTATCACCATCCCTTATTTCAAGCTATACTACAGAGCTACAGTAATAAAGACAGCATGGTACTGGTATAGAAACAGACAAGTTGACCAATGGAATTGAGTTGAAGACCAAAAATAAACCCACACACCTAAGGTTACTTAATTTTTGACAAAGAAGCCAAAACCATAGAATGGAAAAAGGACAGCATCTTCAACAAATGGTGTTGTTCTAAATGTGTGTCAACATGCAGAAGAATGCAAATAGACCCATATGTATCACCTTGCACAAAACTTAAGTCCAAATCAAAGTCCTTAACATCAAACTAGATACACTAAATCTAATAGATGAGAAAGTGGTAAAAAGCTTAGAATTTATTGGCATAGTTGACAACTTCCTGACCAGAACACCAATATCTCAGGCCCTAAGACCAACAATCAATAAAGGGGACCTCATGAAGCTTAGAAACTTGTGTAAGACAATGAAAACTGTCATTAGAACAAAATGGTAACCTACTAATTTGGAAAAAATATTCATCAACCACACATCTGACAGAGGGCTAAGTTGTTAAAATCTGTAAAAAAAAAAAAAATTATACTACCTCAAAGTACATACTCTGAAGGAGTACTCCATGGGAACTCTGATGGATTGATTGTAGGAAAACAAACACTAGAATCAATCACTGTAGTTTAATACATTAGCAAAATCAATACATTACATGATTATCCATTGAACATAAGAATATTTTGACACAAAATCAATATTGATTCATGAACATACAGTCAAAATCTCAGAGCAAACAGGAAACAGCAAAACTTAATGTAATAAAATGTACAAATAAAAGTAAAGAGAAGGAAAAACGAAAGGAGAAGCATTATGAGGAAGAAGAGGAGAGGGGAGAAAGAATGTGAAGTAAAGTTTGCAGATAGAATATTAACCTCAGTCTGGGTGCATGACAAATGATGTTCACATTTTTATTTTAATCAGTCTTTAGAATTATCATGTTTAGATATATGCAATAAAATTAGTTGCTCATAGATAATTTGCTTTGAATAAAAAATAGAACTCAGACATGACATTGAGGTTAAAGCACTTACTATACAAGCAAGAAAACCTGGGTACTTCCCATTTACATACCCAGTAAACATGCCAGCCTATAAATTCAGTCTGAGAAGGAAGAGACAAGATTCAGGAAGGACTTAGCTTGTGAGAACAGCCCTATTAGTGAGATTGGAAAAGCAACATCTTCAACAAATGGTGCTGGTCAAACTGGATGACTACATGTAGAAGAATCCAAATAGATCTATACTTAAGACCCTACACAATACTCAAATCCAAATTGATAAAATCCTCAACATAAAATCCAATACACTGATTCTGATGGATGAGAAATTAGTGAATAATCCAAAACTCACTGACACAGGAAAAGACTTTCTGAACAGAACAGCATTAGCACAGGCACTAAAATTAATAATAAAAATGACCTCATGAAACTGAAAAGCTGCTGCTGAGCAAATGATACCATCATTTATATATAGCAGCAGCCTAGATAATGATAAAAGATTTCTATCAAAACATATTCAATAGAAGGGTAACATAAAAAAATATAAAGAATTCAAGAAACTAGATATCAAAAACCAAATAATCCAATTAAAAATGGGGTTCAAATCTAAACATCATTCTTTTTTCTTTTTAAAATTTTTATTCATATATTTGATATTTTTGTATTACTTTTTCTTTTTTAAATAAATTTATTTATTTGTTGCTTCAGGTTACATCTCCATCATATTATCCTCTTTTCCCCCTTCCCAGCCCCACCCTCCCACCCTCTTCCCCCTAACCCTTCAATCCCACTCTTCTGGAGGGGAGTGTCCCTACATAACAGTCCCCCGCCCCAGTTCAGAAGTCATATGAGGACAAAGAGCCTCCTCATACACTGGGGACCTACAAGGCAGTACCATCAGTGAAAAGTGTCTCATTGCCAGGGAGAGAAAACTAAACAAACAAACAAAAAAGCTATGTCTGTGTTCCCTTTGGAGCGTTGGTTGTAGTATAGATATCCTGTACTATATAGCTAAAATACGACTATAAGTGAATAGATTCCATGTGCATCCTTCTGAGTCTGGGTTAGCTCACTCAGGATGAGCTTCTCTAGTTCCATCCATTTGGCTGCAAATTGCATAATTTCATTGTTTCTGATAGCTTAGAAAACTTGGAATAGCTTTGCCTCAGAACCTAGCCATACCACTTCTGACTCCTCACCAAATCACAAGGAAGTTTCCTCATCTATGTTCATAGCAGCCTTATTTGTAATAGCTAGAAACTGGAAACAACCCAGATGTCCCTCAACTGAAGAATGGATTAAAATACTGTGGTACATCTACAAAATGAAATATTACTCAGCTATCAGAAACAATGAAAGTAAACATTATTCTTAATAAAGGAAATTCAAATCGTTGAGAAACAAAGAAATATTCAACATCCTTAGTTGCCAAGGAAATACAAATCAACTACTTTGACGTTTCATCTTACATGTGTCAGAATGCCTAAGATCACAAAAAACATGTGACAGCTCATGCTGACAAAGATGTGGAGTAAGAGAAACACTTATATATTGCAGGTGGGAATACAAACTTACAAAGCTACTATAGTCGACAGCCTAGATCTGCCAAGACAGGGTGGGCAAGCCCTTCATAATTCCTGCTTTACAATTAGTGTCTAGCAGAGATATTGGACCAAAAACCTGAAGATAGATTCTCCAATTTTACAGAGAGAAATTGGGGACTGTCCAGGAAGCCTGTTGTCTGTCATTTATTAGTTTTTGAAGCTGCAGTTTTTAAAACATATGGTTATATGAATGTGATCTAAATGAAATCTCCAAATAATAGGGAGACAGAGTTCCAAATGAAGCATCTAGTACCAGGATTAGGTTACATATAACTGAGTTGTTGGTAAAAGGGTCTCCAAAGGGATTCCAAAGGGATTCCTAACAACCCAGGCTGTTGCCAAGAGTTGAGAACGCACTCCACAAACTGACAGCAAGACCTTATTGCTGAGGAAAAGATCTACACAACTCCTTGAACATGGAGGTTTCAACTGATATCTACATAAAGCCTTTACCTCTACATCCCAGTATCTTTACTACATGAAAATGTTCACGTATGCTTTCAAAATAGAAGAGAATACAGAAAGCGAGCCACAAACTCTTTATCTAAAATGGTATACTGCCTGAGAGATATACAACGGCAATGGTGGCATGATTCTTGTGGGAGTAACCTAGAAATAACTGATTTGATTTAAGTCCTACTCCATGAGATTGAACCCATATAGAACAATGTTTGGGTGACCAAGTAATTAAACCTAGATAACCCAGGGAGCTAGGGTAAAACTAAATACTACTAGTTTAAAAAAGAAAAAAAAATGTAGTGATAAAATGACTCCTAAGGATATTTTCCTATACTTATATATCAGTGACTTCTTCAGATATCACCTGAGAAGCTTCTTCCTTCCACAGATGGGAACAAATATAGACACAGCCACACTGAATGAAGAAAGAGACCTTGTAACACTCAGCCCCAAATGTGATGTCTCCATCAAATTGCTCCCTTAAGAGCTCAGAAACCCTGTGGAAGAGAAGGAAGAAAGAATGTAAGAGCCAGAGAGGGTGGGCATTAAGAAAACAACATACTCTATATCAACATGAGCTAATTTCATAGGAGCTCACAGAGACTGAAGCAGCATGCACAGGACCTCCATGGTTCTGCACCACATTCTCTGGGCTTGTACTATGGCTTATAGTTTAGTTCATTTATGGAATTCTTGAGTGTGTGAACAAGTGGGTTTTTGATTCTTATGCCTTCCTTCTCTTGGGCTCTTTTCCTTCTGTTAGACTGGCTTGTCCAACTTCGATGTGATAGTTTTTGTTGTATCTATTTATCTTTTGTTTTGTTATATTTGTAAAAAATTGAATGAATGAATAAGAGAAAGCTAAGCCACTAGAGAAAAGGCAAACAACTGAACTGTCATTTATACCTGCTGGGAGAAAGAAAATCAATTTCTTCCAAATGAGTGATACTGGGAGCAACCAGTTTAGGGAAGTCTCATGTGCAGAGGTAGTTGACCAATAAAGAATGGACTCGACAAATCTTTGGGTGTTTTTTTTGGTGCTTTTACATGTTTGTTTCTTTTGGGAGATAGTTTTTATTTTGTTTTCAGGGTTTGTTTTCTGTTTGAATTTTGAGAAAGAATTTGAAGTTGGGTCAGAAGGGAGGTGAGGAGGATATGGATAACGTGAGGGAAGGGAAGAATATAATCAAGGTATATTTAAAATTAGGAATTATTTGAAATTAATAATATTAATAATAAATAATAGAACAAATTGTCAAGAATAAATTGGAAGAGTATTTGAGGAAGTTTATCAACTCAACTTCTTCTCTAAATATGAACATGTATGTGAATGTATAACTTCAAAAACTCTGTGTCCACATACACTCATACATGACACACACATAAACTCATGAACAGAAACAGAAAATTAACTTTCCATATATGAACTGAATAATAACTCTAGTTTCTATCACTGTATGGTAAAATCTTCTAATAAATAAGAATAATAGTTTAAACATGGATAACTAAAGTCATACTGTATTAAAAAAGCAAGATTCTTGCAGATATCTATATGGATAAGTAGAATGTCTTCTAAAATTCTTCATTTCCACACCAATTCAGTATTTAACAATTACTTACAGTTGCTCACAAAAGCAAATATAGCCTGGGATAATCACAAAATGAGATGACAGGTCCAAAAAAAAATGGATCAAAAGATGAGGCTTTTTGGCACCAAATTTGTGTACCTGAGTTTGAGCCCTGGAACAATTAGTATTGAGGTCTATTCATGAAAGTTATACCTCAACATTCATACAACTCACCCACCCATAGCCTCATAAACTAAATAAACATATGTAGGAACAATTATAATAATATATTGCAATAGAATAAAACATACCATCATGCACTATTTCCAAAATATAATATAAAACAATTATAGCATTTGAGAATTGTATGAGGAACAAGGTCTGCCATTGAGCAGAAACATGGTCTGCTGTTAAATAGCACATGTGTGGCTGGGCTTCCGAAAGCAACTGGCCTAAAAGACTTACCTGGGCATGCCAAACATACATGGCCTAAGACCTGTCCACACCTGCCTAGAGATTGATGATTCCACACCGGGTAATGAGACACAAGCCATTGAGGAAGAGCCTCAGCAGCCTGCAGTTTGGGAGTCAATGGAACTCTGGGTGGAGGTTATAGAGGGAGCCCCCTCTTTTTGAAATAAACTGGTCTGCTCATCTTTTGATGAAGATAAAGACATTCTGATTTTGATAAAGAAGTTCTGACAGAAAAAGAATCAGATATAGTACAAATGCATTTACTTATTCTGAAGTTCCATGCCATACTGGTTTTGTACTCTTTCATCTCCAGAAAGAGCTTATCTTCACTTTAGAATTGCAAGGTGTTTTATAATGACCATCAAAACGAAGAGATTAAACCTAGTCTTCCTCCATGTTGCCAAAGACTAGCCTACATTTTTGAACTTGGATCATTGGAATTTTCAGTGACACAGTAACAGGATGGGGAAAAGTACAGGGAATTGCATGTATAAATAAGAGAACTGGAGATTATATCTCTATATCTCTATGTCTCTATGTCTCTATCTATCTATCATCTATCTATCTATCTATCTATCTATCTATCTATCTATCTATCTATCTATCCAGGCATTGGCTACAGAAAGAGTAACATACTTTCCCATCCTAAATCCAAAAGCATTTCCTATCAATAAAATTCAGCAGGGAATTTCAAAGGCATCCATGTCTGTAGTGCATCTGTCAGCCTCCATTCTATATAAAACAGAAAACAGCAGCGAAGATATGCAAAGGATTTATGAGAGACAGAATCTTCACAAGGAGGAAAACTACTCGAGACAAAATATTCACCTTTTATCCTCTCTCCTTTCTTATTTTTATTAGTATACTATTGACTTTCAAAGTGGCTGGACAAGTTTAGACTCTCTCCTCCCAGCAATGGAGGAGTGTTCCCCTGTTCCACATACTTGCAGGAATGAACTGTCACTTGTATTTTTGATCTTAGCCATGCTGACAGGTGTAAAATAGAACCTCAAGGTGTTTTGATTTGCATTTCCGTGATGGTTAGGATATTGAACATTTATTTGTTTCTTGACCATTTGAAAGTCTCCTGCTGAGAATTCTGCTTATATCAGTACCCCATTTAATTGGATTATTTAGTTTATTTATATCTAGTTTCTTGAGTTCTTTATATATTTTGGTTATCAGCCTTTTGTGTGATGTGGAGTTGGTGAAAATATTTTCTTAGTCTATAGAATTGCATTTTATTCTATTGAAGGTGTTCTTTGCTTTACAGAAGCTTTTCAGTTTCATAAGATCATATTTACTAATTGTTGATATTAGTTCCTATACTGTTGGTATTCTGTTCAGAAAGTTGCCTCTTATTCCAATGAGTTCAACATTATTCTTCACTTTCTTTTCTATCAGATTCAATGTATCCAGTTTTATGTTGAGGTTTTTTTATCCAATTGGACTTGAGTTTTATATAGGATGATAAATATGGATCTATTTACATTCTTCAACATAAACCAACATCAAGTTAAGCCAGCAATATTTGCTGAAAATGCTTTATTTTTTTTCCATTGTATAATTCTGGCTTCTTTACCAAAATCAGATGTCCATACTTATGTGGTACATTTACACAATGGTGCAATTTAGTTGTCAAATTATTTTTAAAAACAATGACATAGTGAAATTTGCAGGCCAATGGATGGAACGAGAAAGAAATAATCATCAGTAATGATTTCCCAGACCAAAAAAAGAAAAACTTGGTATGTACTTTAAGTGGATATTGGTTGCAAAGTAGAAGACAATCATGCTAGAGACCACAGACTCTGAAACACTAAGTAACAGAGAGGTCTTGGGTGAAGCCAGGATCTCTCTGGTAAGGGTAAATGCTGTTAATTTCAAGAATGGACTGGGGAGTAGGTTGGGCTGGGAACAGAAGGGACCAGATTGGTTGGGGAGAGGAGAGAAAATACTGGGAGAAATTACTAGAATCCGGGAGCATTTGAGGGGTAAAGTGGAAACCTAGTTCAATGGAAAATCCATGGAATCTATGAGAGTAATGCTAACAACAACTCCTAGTAATAAGGGACATGGGACCTGAACTGGCCATCTTCTGTAACCAGGCAAGGCCTCAAGTAGAGAGATTGGGACATCAACCCAGCCAAAAAACCTCCAACCTACAGTTTGTCATGCCTGCAGAATGTTCTGTGATCTTAGTCTATTAGAGCCATCATCAAAGAGACCAGAGAGACTTCATCCAAAAACTGACTGAAGCAGATGCAGAATCCCTCAGCCAAACATTAGGAAGAGCTGGGAAATCCTGCAGAGTAGGGGAGCCAGGATCAGAGTAACTGAAGGTGTCAAGTACATAAAAAGAACACATAAGCATGTGACTCACAAAATCAATTGACAGGTATTCATAGTGGCTCACAGATATCATGGAGGTTGTAGGAGTATGACCTAGGTCCTTTTCATCTATATTATGGCTGAGTAGCTTAGTGTTATTTTAAATCCTAACACTTGGATCAGAACCCATCCCTGACTCCTTTGCCTACTTGTGGAACAGTTTTCCTCCTACTAGGTTGTCTTATCCAGTCTTGATGTGATGGTATATGCCTGGTCTTATTGTAGATTGATATGCAGTGTTTTATTGACGTCCCTAGGAGGTCTGTTTCTTTCTGAGGGGTGGCAGAGGTGGAGTGGATCTGGGGAAAAGCATAGGTGTGGGAGAGAGTCTTGGGGGAGGGAAGGGAGGAGAAACTGTACTCAGGATGTAATATATGAGCAAAGAATCTTTAAAAAAAGCTAGAAATACACAATGGAAAAATAAAAGCATTTTTAACAAATGGTTCTGGTTTAACTGGATGTCTTCATGTAGAAGAATGCAAATAGATACGTATTTATCACCCTGAACAAATCTCAAGTCCAGAGGATCAAAGACCTCAACATAAAACCAGAATACTGAACCTGACAGCAGAGAAAGTAGGGAAGAACTCTGAAACCATTGGCACAGGAGATAATTTCCTAAACAAAATACAGATAGCATAGGCACTAACATTGACAATTACAAAATGGGACTTCATGAAAGTGAAAAGCCTCTCTAAGGTAAAGGATACTATCAATATGACAAAATGCCATCCTATAGAATGGGAAAATAAATTTCAACAACTTCACATCTGATAGAAGACTAATATCCAAAATATGTAAAGTACTCCGGAAACTAGACATCAACAAACCAAGCAGTACAATTAAAATTTGGAGTACAGATCTGAACTGTGAATTGTCATTAAAGGAATCTCAGATGCCTGAGAAATACAGAAATATTCAACATCTTTAGCCTCCATGAAATGCAAACCAAAATTATGTTGAGGTTTCATCTTATACCTGCAAGAAACTGACTGTTTTAAAGATTGAATTTTGAAGTGTTTGGATTTTCAGTGACTTTCAAACTTTGGATGTATTATAATGTTGATATTAATGTAAGATCTTGGAGAAGATAAAGAATGGAAATATTGCAGCTTAACAGTGATGTGTTTGTGGATCAAGTTAACAAGGGGTCAATTATGATGACTAGTTCTATGTCAACTTGACAAAAGCTAGAGTTATCTGAAAGAAGGGCACCTCAATTGAGAAAATACCTCAATAAGATCTGGTTGTAGGGAATTTTCTTAATAAGTAATTCATGGGGGAGTTTCTACCCAATTGTGGGTGGTGCTATCTCTGGCCTGGTGATACTGGATTCTGTAGGAGAGCAGACTTACAAAGCTATGGGGAGAAATTCAGTAAGCATCAATCCTCTATTGTCTCTGCATTGGCTTCTGCCTTCAGGTTCTTGCTCTGTTTTAGTTCCTATCCTGACTCTCTTCAGTGATGGACAGTGATATGGAAGTGGGAAGTATAAGTGAAATAAACACTCACTTTCTTCACCCAAGTCACTCTGTTTGATTACAGCAAAGGTTATAATAAACATATCTATCATCTATCTATCTATCTATCTATCTATCTATCTATCTATCTATCTATCATCTATATATCATTGTATATACATCTATCATCTATATATCATCTATCTATCATCTATCATTTATCTCTATCTCTATCTATATCTATATGAATTTACTAGAGTGGTTTGCAAAGTGTAGTCTAGCTAGCCCATCACTGACTCTTTATCAACTGAAAATCCAATAATCCAGTAGCTGTTTTGTCCATGAGGCTGGATGTCTCAGCTTATCTTCAGTGTACATCAGAGTCCTGAAAAAGTAGATTCTGATGTCAGTGAAGAGTGAACTGAGAAGTGAGAGCTAAGGCAAGCAGCCAAAGAGCAACATCTTCCTTCTTCCATAACCTTTATGAAGGCTGTCACCAGAATATATGAACCAGATTAAAGCTTGGTCTTTTCACCCCCAATAACCTGGCTTCATAGTGGGCCTTCCCCCTCCAAATTATTAAATTAAGAAAAATCCCACACAAGTTTACCTAGGCACTTGGTTTTTAGTTAATTCCAGACATAGTCAAGTTGACAACCAAGAGCAGTCATCACAGGAAGGGGAAATTATGTAATTATTTTATAACGTAAAAAACATAAATCCTTTATAAATTTTATATATAACCCCCATCATATAACTTCATATATTTTCTGTCTTAGAATAAAAAAAAAACAAATCATAACAAAACAGAAAAGAAACAGAAAAAGATACAAACGTTACTTTTATCACTTCTAATATATAATATACTTTTAAATTGATATAGACTTATTAATGATTTATAGAGTATAATATATACTTTTCAAGGCTTTCAAAGTCATGTGTATAAAACATAAGGACAAAATTGTGTTCTTATAATTTATTCTTTTTTCATTTATTTCTTTTTTCTATGGGGATTAAACTCTGGGTTTTACAGATGCTAGATGAGGATGATGCCCTAGTATTCCATCTCCAACCATTTCCATTCCTTTCTGTTGGAAGGCTTCCTGCTGACTCTTCTCAGAAACATAAGGGATATTTTAATTGTGTTGGTCTACTTTGTAAACAGAATTGTAGAACTTAGAACTCCAAGTCAACCGTATTTAGTTATGTGCAATGTCCTCGCTCTTTCTATCCCTACTGTACTTCCTCATTACATCCTGAATTCTAGAATTCACCAATTCACTGTTCTACCCCATACTTGTATGTGATCATCTTGTTAGCTGCTACGGTGACTAACAGCTTTCACCCTTTTTCTTAAGTGCTTTGCTTATTTCACACAATGTAATAGTCACTGTTGTTGTCCATCATTTCTTGAAAGAGAATTCTATCCTAGTTTCTGCCTGATTATTTTTCCAAATTTATGGATTGTGTTTTAATTCTCAATCCATCTGGAAATGGGCATGTTGGCTACCTAAATACTTAGCAGTGTTAGAGCAGTGATGGTGTCTCGTCAGCATAGGTATTTACTCTGGTGGTTCTGACAGTAAGACTGTTGAATTAAGCAGAAATTCTATTTACAGTTATTGCTGTCTCTCATAATAGTTCTACTAATTGACATGACCATTCACAGTATATAATTTTTTTTCAGCAGATACACTAATTTTTTTTTCTTTCTCCTTTAGAAAGAGGTCATCCTAAGTGTGGTAAAACAGCGTTATTTTTTCATATTCATTTTCTTGTTAGTGATGGTGACAGTTTTATGTACTCATGGATCATCTACATTTCTTTTAGAAGTGTTTGTTTATATCATTTGTGTGTTTTTAAAATTGGATTTCTTGGTTTTGGCAATCAATTTGAATTCCATATACTCATGGTTATTAAATCCTTATGAGTCCAATGGTTTGCAAGTATTTTCTCATATTCTGTTAGTTGACTTTACTCTTGTTTACTTTGCTAAATAGAAGTTCACAGATTTTATATATTCAGTGTATATAGTTCACTTATTGTTTATACTTTAACATCTGATGATTATGTCTTCATGTAAAGAATGTCATGAAATTTTTCACTAATCTTTTCCCAGTAACAATTCCAACATTAATTTAAAAATTTCAAAGCATTTTAATAAATTTCTCTATATAGTGAGAAAATTGATTCTGGTTTCTTTCTTATGCATGTAACTATCAATTCTATGAACAATAAATCTTATGTATTTATTATTTTTTTATTATTTATTTTTGGTTGTTTGTTTGAGGAGCAAAAACAAAAGCAATGTCCATAGAGGAACACTGATGTCCATAGGCAAATCTCTGGGACATTTTCTTTTGATTGTTAGTTGACAGGTATCCAGACTAGCCTCCCACTATGACAAAGACCCCTCATCTTGTATATATCTTCAAAACTGGATTTACAGGTACACACCACCAAGTCTAATTTCAATAACACTTACTTAGAGAACTGACTTTTCTAGGATGCATGCTCTTGACACCTTTATTAGAAGTCAGATGGCTGTGGTATATGGATTTTCATTCAGACTCTTGGTTTTTCTCCATTGTTTTTTTATGTCAATATACTGTGCAGTCTTAGTTACTTTTCATCAATGTTCAAAAATCTGTTAGAAAATTCATTTTCAAAAGTTTTATTTTTACTCCTAAGGTTAAAGATACTTGGGTGGGTCTCTTGATGGTATCTCCTGACAGTAATGGTGGAAATCCCATAGGAATGAAAACATCTATTTCAAGGACAAGAATCAAAAGAAAGAAGAAGCTCCCTTTCTCCCATAATTCGCTTGAAAGTAGAGCAACTATGACCCTAAGAACTTATAATTATGCCCTTCCTTCAAAGGTTTGAGTTATTACCAACAGTACAATCTGAGGACTAAGCCTTTAGCTCTTAGATCTTTGAAATATATCCAAGGTTCAAGCTAAAATATACATTCTTTTGATGACTCAAACATTTCTTTTAAAACTATGCTAAAAGGAATTAAGTAGGGATTAATAAGATGGTTCCTGCTTTGTTCTTTTGTTAAAGCTGCTTTCACAATTTGACCATTTCTGTGGTCCATATAAATTTTAGTTATTTTTTTTAACCTTCTAATTGCATGGGGAAAACTATTGATTGATATTTTTATGGGAATTGAATTGAACTCTAGATTGCTTTAAATAATGATGAGGTATGATGTCCTGGTCATACTTCTGCCATTTTGACACAGCTTAGAATCCAGTAGGAAAAGGAAAGATAGTTAAGAAAATCTCTCCATGAGGTGCCCATAGGCAAATCTCTGAGACATTTTCTTTTGACTGTTAGTTGATAGATAATGGTCCATACTACATGGACATGCTATTCTTGGGCATTGGGTCCTGTTTGGAAAAAGAAATCAGGCTGAGAAAAGCAAGAAGAGCAAGTCATTAAACAGTATTTCTCTGGACATTGCTTTTGTTTTTGCTCCTAGGTTTCCTGGCTTGAATTTCTACTCTGAAGTCATGCAGGAATACAACTGTAAGCATAAATAAACCATTTTCTTTCCTGGTTGTTTTTGGTAAGTGTTTTACTATGGCAATATGTTGCGGAAGGTCTGATAGGCTCATTTCAATGCTGAGATCTGGTTACCTCCCCCTGTGAGGCATTCTCTTGATTGGTTAATAAAAATCGCTGATGGTCAATTAGCTGGGCAGAAAGAGTATAGGAAGGCAGGACTTCCTGAAATTAGAACAGGAACCCTGCATTTTACACAGAGGATTAGTTCATTCTACCTGGACCTAGAGACCCAGAAGCAGATAAATGTCTTTGAGAACACTGGAAGGTATTCACAGGTACATGGCAGTTTGAGATTAGGTGATCCAGGTTAATTTAGAGTAGCTAATTGAGACTCTGCCTAGCTAAGGGTTAAGCGTTGAAACATTAAAAGGTCTTGGTGTATTTAATTATGGGGGAAAGGATCGCAGCACCTTATAAGCCGTCAGTCCAAGCAATACAAGCCCATCGGACTCCCGGACTCTCAGACTCCACTCTAACCTGGGCAAATCTCCCTCCAAGCAGCTGGTAATTCTACTGGCCTAATATAACAATTTATATTAGTTAACAGAGTTTAGGTTACAGGTGGTGTAGGCCACCCTTGGTCCTGGGATCTTTCCCCAGGACAAATCAGGCAACTGGTAAAGGCATACTGGCCAGGCCGCCTGCCCGCTGCTCTGTCCGGCCGGTGGAGCAGCTGGCCTAATCTTACAGTTTATACTTATTAATATCTATAATTTATAATTAAATTGCAGTTTCAGCAATATGAACCAGACTAATACACATAGATATATCAATATTAATTTTCTTATCTATGAACACAAAGTATCCTTCCTGTGTGTATGTGTCCTGCTAGTTATTTCATTTGTATAGTTCATGGAGTTTCTTATAATCTTATTTATTTTGTTGCTTCTGTTGATGTTTCTGCTTGTTTGTGCCCAAGGTTGCTCTTAAAACCCTCATCTTCTTTTCTCTCCTTCCAAAATTCTAGAAAGTATGAATCATACACAGATGTTGGTTCTATTAAAATTTTTGAGGTTCTTCTTATGTAAAAAAGATGTTTGAATTTTAAACAAATATATTTTCATTTAATTTATACAAAATGGCTTCTGACTTATGTTGATATACTCTCTCACTTTTGTTGACTTAAATGTTTAACCATCCCTATAGTAATAGAATGTTTCTATTTTGTCAATGTATATTATTCTCTATGCAATGTGGATTAATTTTGTCTAGTTTGATGAAGCTTTTTCTTTGTTCACCTGGATTAAAGCCTTCTGAAAATGCCTTCAGAGAAACACCCAAAATGTGTTTGCAAAGCAATTCTAAGTCCAGTCAAGTTGTTCATTAAGAATATACATCATAATCACAACTTTGTCAACTTCATACTCAAACTTAGTATTTTAATCCATAGCATTACATCTCTAGACTCTAAATTCTCATGTTTCCTCATAATGCACAGTGCATTTAACCTAGCTATAAAAGTCAATATTGTTTTTAACATCATCAACATTGCTCAAAATTCCAATGTCCAAATCTCTTTTGAAACAAGATGCAAGGAAAATTCTAAACTGTGACCCACTACAAAACTGAAAAGGAATAAAATTCCAGTTACAATAGGTGATGTTGCAGGTAAAAATTCCTATTGCAAAAGGAAGGAAGGGGAAGGTAATAAGGAAAAATTATACTAAAGCAAGACAAAAGCCCAGCAATTGAAAGGACCAAATCCTTGAGTTCCATATCTGTTGCCTGGTCTTAGATTAGAATCATCTCAACTTTAATCAGCTTGGGTAGCCCTGCCCTTCCAGGTGTCCATCTATAGCATATGCAGCCTCTCTCCTGATGCTTCCTCTGCCATTCCAGGTATCTGTCTATACCATACACAGACTCTCTCTTCGGGCTCCATTTCATGGCTATAACTCTCCTCAGAAACATTTCTATGTCTCTTACATCTCCAATATCTGAAGCGCTTCATCATAAGTTTGGCTTTGCCTTCACAGTTATATCTAATGACATTTGAAAATCTCATTTTATAACCCTATCCTAGCCACACTTGGCTTAGCTATAGTGACCTTCTAGAACCTTGGCTCAAAATTGTATTAACCCCTTCTTGTATTTTCATTTCTGAAAAACCAAACCTGCAGCCCATGTGGATCATTCTAGCAAATTCTACTGGTACCTTGGGATGCAGTCTGTCCACCATGGATCATAGTTATATATGATTTTACATAATGACTATGAAGAAGGACTTCTCTAAGCAGTTGTTTTCCAACAGGAACTTGTCAGCTACATTCTCTGATAAGAGTCTCCCTTCCCAATGAATTTGCATTTTTCACAAGAAAGAACTCTTTGTGATTGGGGTCCTGATTGCAGGATACTTTTGCCTTTGTTCCAGTGCAGAACAGTCTTTCTATTAATAATTATTATCTTCTTAAAAATTATATTCCTTTGGAAGGACTTTTTTGTAGTCTATGGAAAGTTTATCAAATTTCCTGCTCCATTTGATCTTCCCTCTCACTGTGAATAAGAGCAATAACCCATAACCATGGCTTAGTGTAAATTCCATTGCTTGGAAATTTCATACGCCAAATAAATTAGTCCATTGCTATTGACTTTACTCTCATTCAAGTTCCCAGTGTACATGTCGAATGCAACTTTTGCAAAATGTTGCCTGAATGCCTGTATCCCAGTTTCAATAGAGTCATTTATTTACAAAATCTCATGAGCTGGGATTTCTTTGTCTGCATTTCTCTCAGCATTCTGACCTTCCAGACTCCTACTCACTAAATTTTGCTGGTCAGATTAATTTGGACAAACTTCCCAGTTCTTGGTAACCAGCTTTCTGAATTAGCTGTTTTACTCAATTTTGTAACAGTGGGAAACAACTAACAAAATAACTTAAAAAAGGACAGGTTTATATTGTCTGACATTTTGAGGTAACATTCCACCGTGGCTAGGAATACATGTGGCAGGACTATGAGCCATTTGATAACATTGTTGTCCAGTGTAGAATGCAGAGAGAAGTCAACACTGGTGTTCATATAGTGTTCTCCTTTTTATTCAGTTAAACACTCTACCCCATAAGATGGTGACATCCACATGCAAGATTGGTCTTCCTCGATAAATTGAACTTTTGTAGAAACATCTTCATAGATACAACAATGGTTTCTATGGTCATTCTAAATTCCACCAAGTTGACAGTTAAGTTTAACCATCACAAACATGAAGATAGGTTTACTGTGTTTTTATCATTTCTGAATATCCTCAATTTTTTTTATTTTATTTGAATGTATCTGAGAATGTACTTGTTATGATTTGATATTTAAATTTCTTGTACATTATCTTGCAAACTTTTATATGAAAATTCCATAATCTAAAAGTAATACTATAAACTCTCTAAGTTTGGATGAAAAATTATGTGAATAGATTCCAGACATTATGAGAAGTCATAAAAAGCTTACTTACATTTATATAATAATTTGGTGAAAAGACTCTATTCCACCCATTATCTCTGAATCTACTCATATACTCATATTGAAATTGTCAGTCTCAAGAAATGTGAAAATTACATGAATTGAATCAGGTACATAGTTTATAGGATTTTCTTCCACTGCAGATTCAGATATCAGTGACCAAAGACATGATCCAAATAAGCTATGTAGAGTCAAACACATAAAAAAGAAAAAAAATTTCTGTAAATAGTTTGTAGGTTTAGTGTTGGTATTTTGCTATTTTTGATTTTTAATAGTGTGGGATGACATTGATAAAAGAATGGAAGTGGAAATATTGAAACACAAGTGTTCAATTTGTATCTGTTTTCTATATTGCTTTATATGATTGTGTGGCTTACCATTTAGCATATGTACATGTTTGTAAGTGCTACTTGCTCTAGATCAATCAAATATATTCTCATTGTATAATAATTTTCATTGTATTTATTTTATTATACTCTTTTGTGTTTCATTTGATATAAACAAGACTCTTCTGTTTGCTTCTTTGTTCCATTTGTATAGAATACCATTTTCTGACACTTGGCAATCTAACAGCATATCTTCACTACTTAAATACATTTTGTATTTTTGTATTTGTATATGCTACAAATTATATAGTCACTATTTTAAAATCTATTCATCTAGTGTAAATCTTTTAGTTATTTAATAAATTACTCATGCTTTCATGTTTTCTGACTATTTGGAATACACACTGATCCTTTCTGCCTCTGTTGTGGTTAAACTTATATTTCCTTTGTTGGCTTTAAGAAAGTTTGAATCTTTTCTATGTTCTTATAAATACACTCCTTTTTTGAGATCTGTGCTTGGGTATGTTTTCATGAAACCAGCTAGCATTTATTGCTTACTTACAGAGCATACTTAGACATATTTTTCAGAACTGGTGTTGTTTCCATTTCTTAACCTTTATTTTATAACTTAAGAAAATATCAAACTGAATATAATATATACAGTGTCTGTTCATTTAATGTTTTAAATCTCATAATTTTTCTTCAATTTCTTTGGAATTTTTTCTTTCTCTTCTTCCTTCCTTTATTCTGCTTCTTTTTAATTTTTAAATCTGACTGAATTACTTCAAAGATTAATTTTTAGTTGAGAAATTCTTTTTCATACTCCATCTAATCTGTTGTTAAATCAAACATAGTATTTTTTATTTGCTATATTGATTTCTTGGCTCCAACATTTTGGTTTGGCTCTCCTTTATGACCTCTATATTTTTTGTTTGATTTCTTATTGTGAATTACTTTCTGGAGTTACCTTTGCCAATTTTCCTCTATTCCAACTTGGACAGCTGTGATTATGGTATAATAGTCCTCTCTCAAGATAAACTTTTTCAATAGCATCTTGTAGAGTGTCTTCTGAATGAGGTGCATTGAATTTGTTCTGAGTGAGCATACAAATGCAATCTTGATTAATTATTCAGTTGTAATCATTGTCAACAGACTGTGTGCTTCTGAATCCCTTCAACTTCTGGTGTTTATGAAGGCAGTAGTGTGACATTTCAGTGGACATGGCAGCTTTGAAAGGTATATTCTTTCAAGACTCATGTGGTGAATGCTGATCACCAACCAAGACTAGGCCTTCTGAAACAGCTGTGCCTGACTCTCAAATACGTGTATTCAGGAGTTTTATTGGCAATTTTTTTTGGTTTGGTATAATAGGAGTGGTAGTAAATAAATCATCAAACTTAGGAGTCTGTCTCAGGTTCCAAGTTGGATGCCAAAGGGAGCCCATATTGTTTCTGTGAGAGTAAAATATTCTGATATAGTAGACATTCCCTCTTTGTATAGGGAGAGGGCAGCTCTGTTAGCAGGTGGGTGTAACAGAGACACTCTGATGAACTGTAGTCCACACACTGGGCCAGAAACCTGTCTTCTGTTGTACAGGACCCTGTATTGGCATGGATACTAAAATGCCATTTACTGTTTCAGGCTAGTTGAATTTTTCATATTGTTATTGAACATTTGTAGGGAATAGGGTATCTGAAGAGGCTTCTGTCCCTTAGGGCTTCATGGACTCTAAAAGTTGTTCTGATAACCAACTGGCAACATGTATTCATAGCCTCTGTTCTATCGGTTTAGCAGGCAAAATATGATTTCAACCATGAAGTGAAGTATATGTACACTGAACACCCAAGAAAGCTCCCATTCCTGAGCTCCAACTGTGTCACACCTGTGGAATCCACTTGTGGCTAGAATTGCCAATGTTGATGGAATCTATGTCTGCTGGAATCTGCTGTTTACTCTAGCCTTTGCAATGAGTAGAGCTCCTGCTGGGGAGATAGGGTAACCTGACAGCATCTTGCCACATGTTGAATTCCTTTGTTTGTGTGACATCATAGGACTCTGACTTACCTCTATCACAGGCCTACCTGGGTGAGTTCCAAGGTCTACTTACTCACTAGGCATTTGTTATTCTTCTTTGAGATGCTTAGCACTGAGTGTCTCAATTAACCTACCTTGGGATTATCCCATTGTGATTTATTGTTTATTTCCTTTTATAGAATCACTTTCTCAGTGGTGGACAATGCAAGAAGGACAGACGGGGCATGGTGATGCACACCCATAATCCCGACAGTTTGCATTTTAAGTGTGAACAGTTCTAAACATCACAATAAGACCCAATTTTAGGGGGAAAAAAAGAACTCAACCAAGCAAATAAGCAAAATCAAGAATGCTAAGTGTTGTGCCCAGTTCACAAAACCGTAAGACAAGGCAGGAAGAATCCAACCCGATGCAAAGGCAAAGCATCTTTATTCAGGGTACGAGCCAAGGCAAGGACATTCGCACTACTCCACGCAGGGAGCCAGTGAACGATGGTGCCCAGGCTGGAAACCCCGGGGTTTTCAGGGATTGTAAGGGAGGGGGGTGGGCAGTTAGGGAGACGAAACATACGGAGTCACATTTGGTCTTGTAAGATGAGCTCAGAGAGTCCTCTGACAACCCTGTTCTCAGGAGGAGAAGGAAACTCCCAGTCAATGGGTTCATGATTAACAAGCCACAAAACAATCTTATCAGTCCTCTCAAGGCAATCCTCAGTTTCCCAGATGAGGTGTTTGAGATAGTTTATGGTTCAGGGTGGGGGTTAGTCTTGCCTGTGAATACCAAGAGGTTCATGGCCTGGTCTGGTGTGTAGGTCAGTCCTCCTTGCCAGACCAAAAGCCTCACTGAGAGGGGCTCAGTAGGACTATTAACCAGGTTGGATAAACATTAAGTTCTTTTGAGAGCTCTTTATCTATGACTTTGTCCAAATGGTCACTCAAGGCCTCTGAGGGAGAGAAAGATAGGTTTTCAGGCCTTTTTTTAAAATTTTATTTTACTTTTATGAGCTTGTTACAGCAGAGGTGGGTGGGTAAGAACTTGGACAGGCCAGGATGAGAGACTGGAGTGTTTGTTTTTTCACACCCCCCCCCCTCTAATGGTAGAGAAACCGATCATGGTTTCTTGGCTACAACTCTGGATCTTATGTAGCCAAATGGTGATATTAGGATCTCATTACCTTGAGCTGTACTGTAATATAGGATCTAATTTATTTGTCTCTTATGTCAGGAAATTTCTTTGACCCAGCATTTCAGCCCATTATGTGGGACAATGGACGGGATTGGGCACGGTGATGCACACCCATAATCCTGACAGCTTGCATTTTAAGTACGAACAGTTCTAAGTTTGTCTAAACTTCACAATGAGACACAATTCTAGGGGAAAAAAAGAACTCAAACAAGCAAAATCAAGAATGATAAGTACTAAAATGATGGATATTTTCTGCTTTCTAAAATATTGTTACTATAATATAATTTATTCACTGCTATCATACTTGAAAGCTTTGAGCAGATATGGTCATATCCCTGCTGTGTTCTGATGACATCACCTACACTTCCTCCACTTACATTAAAACAAAGGAGAATGAAAGTCCACACATACCTGTAAGGGGAGTACGATTAATAAATTAGATTTAGTGAATATATAGGGGTTTTTGATACAGTCTCTTAATACAGGGCATGAAGATCAACTTGGCTGTGGGCAATTGACATAGCAGCAAATGGAATAAAAGCAAGGTTTATGGCCTGGCAGTGTTTTCAGCTGCTAATAGCCCTACGAAATGGGAAGAGCCCAGATTAGTTTGAAGCCAGGTGAAACAAGGAGTGACCCTATTTAAGGATGAAGTGGGTGGAGCCTCAGGGTTCCTATACTAGAGAGTTCCAACGCCATAGATGACTAGATGCAAGGCAGCATGCATCATCTGATCGAGAAAATGCTGGTGAACTGAAAAACTGATTTCAGAGCTGAAAAGTTACAGCCAGCTCCCCCTGAGGCAGAAAGAAGCTGGTGAGAAAGGAAGACCTCAGCAATACAGCAAAAGGCCAAGGACTAAACTCTGAGGGACAGCTTTTGCCTAGAGAGGTTCGACCAGTCCAAACAGTGGTTTGAATGCAACTATGGCCAGCCTTAAAGACTGAGACAGAGCAGCTGAGTGGCCAATACAAACTGAGTAAGTTGGCCTTCGGACAGCTGAGGACTTCCAGAGATACGAAAGTGGCAAGCCTCATTTAAAGTGAAGCTGCCATAGCCAATTTACCCTAAAGGACTTACATCTGAGATATTCCTCAAGAAAGTCCATTGACTAAGTGCCTTAAAGGATCTACTCCTGAGGTATTCCTGACAACTGAGGACCTGCCCCAGAGACTGTGTTTCTGACAACAGAGGACTTGACCCAGAGACTGTATCCTTCTAAAAGGTTAGGGTCAGTTTTTAGATAATAGTTGTTATAGTTAGTAATAGGTTAAGTTGCTAGGTAGCAGGGGGTATAGTCATTAGTAGGGCTAGTAGTTACGTAATGGTTTATATTTGTTATAAGTGCATAGAATTATTAATAAATATATATTGGATAATTAAAAAGAATCATCTTCACATACCCAACATAACAGCATGATTTCAGGAACTACTTAACTGGACTCCATATTTCATTGGTAGTTTACTAATTATCAATACATTTCTAGTCTTTATTTTTGTTATCAGCCTTTCAGAAAGGTTTAACATCAGAATTGTTTGAAAGATATCAGAAGAAAATTAGGTTGGCTTATTATGTTGCAGCAAAGCCTCAGAAAGATCAAACAGGAGTACTTTCTGGGGGATTCTGGCCTTAGAAGAGCTTATAATGGCTGGAGAGCAGAAAATCTCCCATGAAAATGGGGAATTCAGTTTCCTAATCACAGTAGTATGACAGCTATATGGGGACACAGGGACAACAGAATGCACAGTTCTGCCGAGAGCCAGCTCTCCTATCTCCTATTTTGTGCATCCATTCTTAGTGGTTTTTATAAATTGAAACTTAAAATTGAGCTATATTTCTGTCAATCAGTTGTCAATCCTTCTTTGACAAACATATGCTTGTTGTTGAGCAGCATAACCTGCTTTACTTTCTAAGCCATTTTCCCCAAATCTGCTCTTTCTTAACTAGACAAAACAGTTGCATTTCTGCTGATGTGGTGTAATACCCTGACACAAACAACTTCGGGGAAGAAAGGGTTTATTCAACTTATAATTTCAAGTCACAGTCCATCATTTAGAGAACTCAAGGCAGAAATTCAAACAGGTAATCACATCACGGCCAGTCAAGAACCAAGTGAATGAACAAATCCTTACTATTTTCCATGTCTTCTGGCTTTCCTGTTTTGTATAGTTCAGGAACATGTGCCTGGGGAATAGTGCTGTCTAAATGCATCTTCTTCTGTGTTTAACAGACATGTCCAAAGACCAACCAGATTTAGACAACTCTTCAATAAAGTTGTCATCCTGGGTTTTTCTAGGTTGTATCAAGTGGACAGTTAAAAACTATCAGCACACTAGATGTGATAATGAAATTAGCCTGAAATTTCTCTGTAGTTTGCAATTTCCTTTATCTTGATCTAAGAGATTTAAATGTACTTCTCTAAGCACTATTGTGTTTGCTGTATTAAATGCTCTGCCAAATTTAATCCATACCAAAAGATTTTACATGCTTTTATTTTAAAAGCTTACATTTTACTAATATTCTTTCTGTATAGAATTTACAAACTACATACACATGTAAAGGATAATAAATCTTAATTCATTTCCATAGTTAATTTTAATTGATTTCTCCATTTTCTCATGGCTTCTGCAGTACATTTTAATGACTATTATAGCCATACAGCTAGGCAGTTTAGCTGACATAGTATTTTTTGTAAACGTTTAAAGTGCTCTCTTCCTATTCTCACATACTCCTGTTTTAGGATAATCCACTTGGGGAGCTTCCTTTTTTTCTTTCTCACTCTACTGATTTTCCTACTCTTGCACTACACCAGAATATTATAGGAGCTTCTTCCTGATGTTCACATGTTCTTCTGCTCTGATTGGAAGGTAAATATGAAAACTATTTAAATCTATACAAACATACTCTGTTCTTCATAGTTGCACCCTTTTCTTACATATGTATAAAAGAGATTCACATTTTGGTTGTGAGCCCAACCTTTAACGACTTAGCCATGTTTCCAGCCTTGATATGAGTGAGGGCTTTTGTCTGATTTCTTATGTCCTGTTTTGTGTTGTTTGGTTGTTGTCTTTGGAGGGTCTGCTCTTTTCTGAAAGGAAACGGAGGGGGAGTTGATCTGGGGGAGAAAAGAGGTTAGGAGAGCTAGAGAGAGTGGAGATAAGGGAAGATATGGTCCAGTTGTATGAGAGAAGAATCTGTTTTCCATAGTGAAAAAAATAGGAACACATAGCTATTTTTAATTGATTATACATTGCCAGTTATCCCTATACCCATATGAACGATTTTACAGAGGTCTGAGTGGCTAACATTAAAAACTCTTAGAATCAGTTAATATGTTGTTGACAATCACAGTCGTATAAGTTCCATCTGGTTTTGAGTTATTCAAGTGCATTTAAATCTTCTATATTTTCTATCTAAAGTCAAATGATGCCTCTTACTTAGTTTTGTCTTTCAGTTTAACAAGACCATGAGGAGTAGCACCTCCACTGGAGTGAACATTTATTTCTGATACAACTTTTGTTTATTATTTTAATGGCTTTAAGTGTATTCTAGAGGTCACCACTTACACACACACACACACACACACACACACACACACACATTTCATAGGCAGTACATTCATTGTTAAAGGTTTACCTTCCTTTTTCTTCTCCAAACTTTTACTATCCACTTGAATGTCTGTCCTATGCATTTGTATTTTTACATTAATTTATTTGTCAGTGTTCATTCAAGACAAAACGAAAGGAATAGGGGATCAAGAGAGAAAAAGAAAGGTAAAGGGAGAGATGGAGAGAGGGAAAGAGCCAAGAAAGAGATGTATATAAAATAGATACACATATTATCCTGGAATATGGAGCAGTCTTTCCAAAAGCTCATGAGACATTTGTATATGGGACCAGAGAGGGTCTACAGATTTGAACAAATTTATGAAATTACAATACTCATCAATATATACCACAATAAATTTATGAGTTCTGTCCATTAGAATTTTTTCTCAAATATGTTCCATTACAAATACTTTACTTACATTGTTATATACACAAAAATTAAAATAATTCACATGCATTAGTATACAAATGGATGAATATGATTTTACATGTGCCTTATAATGTTGGCATACATTTAACTATTAATGACTCTAAACACCTTCCAACCAACCAACCTGAGGCACATTAGAAAGGATACTTCTTTCGCACAAGTCCTTGTAGCAACTCGTCAGCAGTCGGTCTAAATCATCCCGTGTTAGAGGGAATACAGCAATTGGCAGGAGCTCAGTATTTACCTAGCTCTGATATGTCATTGCAGTTGCCACACCAGTGCTTGCTTCTGCGGTCCCTTCAGGCCTTCTGACTTTTTGAACCTTCTCTGGGAAGTTTCTGCTCTGTGGCTCTTCTGCCACTTGGAGCTTGCCAAGTCTCCTTGAGGCAATGATGCATGTGTTCAGCCTAGGAGCTGGCTGTTGCCACACACTCACTTGAGGTCACAGTCTCTTCCAACCATTTGAGTTTGTCAAACCTCCATGGAGAACTCTCCAAGCAGCCTCTGTGCTTCCATACCCCACCCCTGCCTGGGGTCACAGCCTCTTCCATCTGTTCTGGCCCACCAAATCCACAGGGCAGGTGCTGACTTCTGCGGTATCTGTCTGGAGCTCAAGCTTTTCACCTGGGCACCTCCCAACCTGAGATCTGCCCAACATGGGCCGGAAATCTCTGCTGCAACAAGCTTTGTCTAGGAGTCTTTCAAAGTAAAGGAGTGATAAGCAGTGATTGGAAGCAATGCCAAGCAAAATATCCCTCTCAAGTTTCTGGGCCTTCCTTTTTATCCTCCTTCTAATTATGCACCAGGATGTTTTCTCATTGTCCAACCTTATATGCTCCTCCCACAGTGCACTGGTTGACCAAGACCAAGAGAACTCCCAGAAGTTCACCACAGGTGCCTGTCATTAGACTGGTTTCTATGCCCCTTTTATGAGTCTGTTTTTCAGTGGTTGATCAAGCACTCCCTCAACCCTTACATATTCATTCAACATAACTTTGTTTCCAAAGAAATCCAAACCTCCACCACATTGTAAGTTTCTTAGACATTTTCTATTAGTTCCAACTGAATTTTCTCAACACACACATATTGCATAGCTGAACATTCTCTATAAATTGGGAGAGAATTAGATTTGGGATCTTCATGACTGTTCCAAGTCTGATGGATTGAAATTAGCTCAATTTTATTTGCTTAATTAGCATTGTGATATGAGATCATTTCAAGTGTGCCCTAATCTGCATAGACTGTTTTTCATTCCTTGTTAATTTCTCAAGTGCTAATGATTATTATTCATAGGGTTCCATTTGTATTAAGAAAGATAAAGTGGTTCTAATTCATTTATCTAAATCTTAAAATTTTAAGTTTATTTAGTAGCTTTCTTAATGTGAGAAATTTTTCTTTATTATGAGTATTTTATTTACTTCAATATACATCTACTTATATGATTTGTTTTATGTTGTGCTTTGAATTAACCATATTAAGTTTAAATGAAAACATGTTCCTCCTCTAGTTATTAAATAATTTACAGTAGTTATTTAGCACTATAGGTAATGATTACTTGGTGAGAATATAGATGGGATTATCAAGTATAGTTTATGTTAGATCCTCAGTATTAAAAATACAGATAGATAAATTATGGATGGTAAGTATGCAAAAAAGAGTAAAAGAAAGATGATAGATGACAAACAGTTATACATAAAATAAATGATATCTGATAAACAATATATGATGGAGATATATGTATATATGTATATATATATTATATACACACACATGCATATACATGCATACACCACGCACACAACAGATAATGGGAACTATTTCTCTCCTTGTGTTTCCACTAGCCTCACATTTTACCACAATAAACAACAACATCTTCTGATGATAACTTCACAGGTTAAAAATCATTTTTATTAATAGTGTTCTGCTTGCTTTTCCTTAAATAGGCTTGAAATGATTATACCAATTATATTGTTTATAATATGTCCCAGCTTCAAAGTTAAAGTCCAATCATATGAACTCCCTATATTGCAAATTTTGTTCTTATTATAACTTTGGTCCACATATCTCTAATTACACAAAGAATCCCCTTGCTTCATTCTCTGTGTGAATTTGCACATAATAAATCATGAGTAGAAGCCATGAGCTAATGATACATTTTCTTACTTTCTTGGTTTGCTTAGACTTCCTTCTTACACAGTCCAGGTGTGCCCACAAATGGATGGCATTACCAACAGTGAGCTAAGACCTCTCACATAAATAATAATCAAGAAAATACCTGACATGCTTACCCACTATGCACTTTGGCTGAAATATTCTGTCAGTTGAGGGTCCTACTTCTCAAATATCTCTAGTTTGTGTCAAGTTGACAAAAGGCTAGGCAGATACGTATTGCTAAGTTTGTTGTCATAGTTTCTTTGTTTCCTTTCTGTTTTATTCCTTTCACTTGCAGGTATTTCCTGTGTTGTTAAACTTGTAATTTCCTTTGGAAGTCTTACTCAATTTCCTTATTCATTTCATTTATCATCATAAATTCCAGTTGCAAGTATCTCATTCAGTTTATTTGCAGAGAATATAAGAAAAAAACAATGAAAAATCCAATGTAGGCACATATATTGAATCTTTTTGTACTATATACAAGAAATGGCTTTACATTTCTTATCTTAGTTGTTACCTTAAGAAGCAATGAAGCACAAATATAGAAGATCCAAGTACAGGAACTGGTAAGACTCAGTGGTTATGAGCACTTGTTATGCATCCATGAGGAATGGAGTTCAGAATCCAACACCCATATATACTTACAGCCCCAGCTATTAGAGATCTGACATTATCTTCAGGTCTCCTTGTCCATATAGATGTGCATAAATTCATACAATTCCAGGCAAGAACATATAAATAAATAAATAAATATTTTTAAAAAAATCTGTGTGTAGACTCTGAGGCTTTTTTTTTCTTTATTTTTTATTTCTTCAAGTTACATCTCAATCTCAGTCCCCTCCCTATTCCCCCTCCATTTCCACCCTCCCACCCTCAACCCCCCATCCTCTTCCCTTTTTTTTTTTAAGTTTAAGGTATATCTTATGTCCCCCTACAGTTTCCCCTTTCAGTCCAACAAATGGCTCTTTCTCTTGTAATAACAAATACAATACAGTACAACAGAGGTAATTAGGCCACAGTTATGAGGGTTATATGGCTTAACGTACATTCCCAATGACCAGTCCATATGTATTTGGTACCTGACTTTAACATTCTACTATCTAACCATCTCCATGAGTTTAAAGGTCTATATCTGACTCAACATTCATACTAACTTGCAACACAATTTTAAAAGTATCTTCTTAGATCTATAACACTCTCTTGACTCCTAAACAACTCAAAATTAAATTATGAGACTCTAGCTATCTGTTCTTCAACCACCTCAGAGACCTGAGAGGGATAAATATATCTGATTATATAGGAAGTACAGGGCCTGCAGCTTCGAAAACTAAGAAATGACATACCAGTGACTGCCTGGGCAGTTCCCATTTTCTCTCCATACATTACCGCATCGATCTTCAGTCATTTGGCCCCATTTCTCTGACAGACATTGATTGTAGAGCAGGGGTTATGAAGGACTTGCCTACCCTGTCTTGGCAGAGCCAGGGTGTCGACTTACCTGCTTCAGGTTTTGTCCTTTTTGGACAGCATTCTGTCTACAATTGGAGCAAGGGGCTTTTCCTACCAAGAGATAGGCTTGCGACTAATTCAATCATCTCCCACTGGTGATTCTTCGATGCTCATCTTCTACTTGGGGTAGAATAGGGGGTGCTGTCAGGAGTTGATATGTCTCGATATAAAAAAAATCTAAAGTTATGAAAACATCTTTGAATGCCATATTCTGCAGATCCCTTGAGGTTTTTGAAGAGGCCCTATCTATCTCTTATATTAGGATAAGCAGATGTTGCTTGTCTCTTAGCAGCTTTATTTCTGATTAGCTTAGAAAATAACTATAATAGGCTGTCATAGTACCTAACAAAATGACCGACTCTGAGGTTTTAACTATTAAATTTATGATAACAAATACATTTGATATCTCCAGTAAAAGTCAATTCCCCACCAAAATTTACATCTTTAGAATCTTCAGGATTTTAATAAAATGTTCACTGATTATTTCATGACTCCATTTATGATAATGTGCATATTTTTAAATGGGCAGTCTTTTGCCTATGTTTCTCCATTTTCCATACTGGAAAAGAAGATAACCAATCATCACTTGCTTTTACATGCAATAACAATGTACAAATGGTGTGATAATATGAACAAGATTCATGGATTTTTGAGATTAGTCAGTACAATTAGTCTAAAATGTTTATGGCTGTCTGTGAAAAGTTTTAGTAAGATTTCCAGGTCAACATTGAAGCTTTTTGGAAAATGCCTGTATGTTGTGAAATTTATGCATTTATATGCTTGCACATAGTGATATTTCATATTTTGTGAAGGGTATAATAAAGCAGGATAAATGCTAAAACAGAATCCATCATTCTTCTGCTTAAAAACACACACCTCAGCAAAAAAAATAGACATTATCTCAGAGTAAAGAGGTGGAAAGAGATATCCCAAGCAAATGGACCCAAGAAGTAAACTGGAATAGCTGTTCTAGGATCTAATAAAATAGACTTTCATCCAATTCAAAGAGATGGGGAAGGAGACTTCATACTCATCAAAGGAAAATTCTGCCACGATGACATCTCAATACTGAACATCTATGCCCCACATGTAAGGGCATCCACATTTATAAAAGAAACACTATAAAACTCAAATCCCACAAAGAACCCCACACATTAATAGTGGGAGACTGCAACCCATCACTTTCACCAATGGACAGATCAAGGATACAGATGCTAAACAGAGAAACAATGAAACTAACAGACATCATGAATCAAATGAACTTAACTGATACCTACAGAATATTTCAACCCCCCAAAAAAAAACAGAATGTATTTTCTTCTCTGCACGGAACCTTCTCCAATCATGGAACCTTCTCCAAAATTGATCATATGCTGGGTCACAAAGCAAACTTCAACATATACAAGAAAGTTAAAATAATATCTTGTATCTTATCAGGCTACAATGGAATAAAGCTGGACTTCAACAATAACAGAAATAACAGAATACCTACAAACTCATTAAAACTGAACAACTATCTATTCAATGATCTCTGGATAAGGGAAAAATATAAAAAGAAATTAAAGTCTTTTTAGGATTCAATGAAAACCAAAGCACAACATACCCACATTTATGGGAAAATAAATGAGAGCAATGTTAAAAGAAAAGTTCCTAGCAATAAACACCTTCAAAAAGAAATTGGAGAGTTCCCATAGTAAAAATTTAAAAGCACACCTGAAAGATCTAGAACAAAAAGAAGCAAAAATACCCAAGAGGAGTAGACTGCAGGAAATCATCAAACTCGGGGCTGAAATCAATAACTTAGAAGCAAGAGAAGAATACAAAGAATCAATGAAACCCAGTGTTGGTTCTTTGAGAAGATCCAGAAAATAGACAAGACCTTAGCCAAATTAACTAAAAGGCAGACATAAAATATCCATATCAACAAAATCAGAAATGACACTGAGAAAATCCAAAGAGTCATTAGGTCTGATTTCAAAGACCTGTACTCCACAAAATTAGAAAACCTAAGGAAAATGGACAATTTTCTTCATAGATTCCATGTACCAAGGATAAACCAAGATCCAGTAAGCAAATTAAATAATCCTTTAACCCCTAAGGAAATAGAAGCAGTCATCAAAAGTCTCCCAATCTCCCCCACAAAAAAAAAAAAATCCCAGAGCTAGATTGTTTTCAGCACAGAATTCTATCAGACCTTCAAAGAAGAGCTAAAACAAATACTCATCAAATTCTTCCACAAAATAGAAACAGAAGAAACATTTTCAAACTCATTTTATTAGGCCATAGTAACCCTAATACCTAAACCACAAACACCCAACAAAGAAAGAGAATTTCAGAATAATTTTCCTTATGAATATCAATGTGAAGATTCTGAATAAAATACTTGCAAACTGAATCAAAGAGCACATCAAAAGTATCATTCACCATGATCAAGTGGCTTCATCTGAGGGATGCAGGAGTGGTTCAACATACAACAATTCATCAATGTGTACCCTTATTTGTAATAGCTAGAAACTGGAAACAACACAGATGCCCCTCAAACGAGGAATGGATAAAATAACAAAAACAAAAACAAAAACAAAAAACCTTGTGGCACATCTACACAATGGAATACTACTCAGAAACAACGAAATCATGCAATTTGCAGCCAAATGGATGGAACTAGAGAAGCTCATCCTGAGTGAGCTAACCCAGACTCAAAAGGATGCACATGGTATCTATTCACTTATAATTGGATTTTAGCCATATAGTACAGGATAACTATACTACAGCCAATGCACCAAATGGGATAGGAGCATAGACTTTGTTACCTGTCCATGACTTTGCCCTAGTGGTGCTGCCTTGTAGGTCCCCAATGTATGAGAAGGCTCCTGGCCCTCATATTACTGCTGAACTCTGGTGGGGGACTGATATTTAGGGACACTCCACTCCAGAGGAGTGGATTGGAAGGGATGGGGGTAGAGGATGGGAGGGTGGTAGGGTGGGACTGGGAGGGGTGGAAAGAGGGTACTGTGATGGAGATGTAAACTTAGTAATAAATAAACATAAAATAATTATCAATGTAATCCACAATATAAGCATGCTGAAATTAAAACAAAACAAAACAAAACTACATGTTCATCTCATTAGTTGCTGAAAAAGCATTTGCCAAAATCCAACACCCCTTCATGTTAAAAGTCTTGGAGATATCAGGCATGAAAGGAACATAACTAAACATAATAAAAGCAATATAAAGCAAGCCAGTAGCCAATGTCAAATTAAATGGAGAGAAACTTAAGTGTTTCCACTAAAATCAGGTACAAGGCAAGGCTGCCCACTCTCTCCCTATTTCTTGAACATAGAACTTGACATTCTAGTTAGAACAATAAGACAACTAAAGTATATCAAGGAGATAAAAATTGGAAAAGAAGTCAAAGTATCCCAATTCACAGATGATATGACAGTACCCATAAGTTACTTTAAAAATTCTACAAGACCTAGATGTTTACTGCTGGTAAACACCTTCAGCAATGTGTCGGGATACAAAATTGATTCTAAAAAATCAGTAGTCCTTCTTTACACAAAAGATAAATTGGCTAAGAAAGAAATTAGGGAATCAGCACCCTTCACAATAGTCACAAATAGTATAAAATCCCTGTGGGTAACTCTAACCAGGCTAGTAAAAGACCTCTACTATAAGAACCTCAAGTCCCTGAAGAAAGAAATTGAAGAAGACATCAGAAGATGGAAAGATCTCCCATATTCATGGTTACGTAGGATCAACATAATAAAAATGGCCATTGTACAGAAAGCAATAAACAGATTTAATGCAATTTATATCAAAATACCAACACAATTCTTTACAGAATATTTATCACCTTAAAAGAAACTTAAGTCCCAGTAAATCGAAGACTTTAACATAAACCTGGACCCACTAAATTTAATAGAAGAGAAAGTGGAGAAAAGCCTCAAACTCATTGGTGCAGGTGACAAGTTCCTGAACAGAACACCAATAGCTCAGACTTTAAGACCAACAATCAATAAATGGTACCTTATGAAACTGAAAAGCTTCTGTAATGCAAAAGATACTGTCATTAGAACAAACTGGCAGCCTACAGTTTGGGAAAAGTTTGTTACCAATCCCACATCTGACAGAGGGTTAATATCCAAAATATATAAAGAACTCAAGAAATTAAAAGTCAACAAACTAAATAATCCAATCAACAAGTGAGGTACAAAGCTTTATTGAGAATTCACAAAAGTGGAGTCTCTAATGGCCTAAAGACTCTTGAAGAAATGCTCAACATTCTTAGTTATCAGGGAAATGCAACTCAAAACTACTCTGAGATTCCATCTTCAACACATCAGAATGGCTAAGAACAAATACTCAATGATAGGAAATGCTGGTGAGAATGCAGAGAAAGGGGAATATTCATTCCTCCATTGCTGCTGGGAGTGCAAACTTGTACAACCACTATGGAAATAAAACTGAGGTTTCCTCAGAAAATTGAGAATAATTTTACCACAAACTCAGCCACACTGCTCATGGTATAATATATTCAAAAGATTCTCCACCAAACCAGAAGGAGATTGAACCAACTATGTTCATAGAAGATTTATTTGTAATAGCCAGAAACTGGAAACAACCTAGGTGACCTCCAGCTAATGAATGGATAAAGCAAACACACAGACAAACTAACTGACTAACTATCTATCTAACTAACTAACTAACTAACTAACTAACTAACTAACTAACTAACAACAACAAAACCTGTGGTATTTACACAATGATTTACACAATGGAATGCTACTCAGCTTTGAGAAACAAGGAAGTCATGCAATTGGCAACCAAATGAATGGAACTAGAAAAACTTATTCTGAGGTAACTCAGACCCAGAAAGATACATATGGTATGTACTCACTTATAAGTGGATATTAACCATATGAAAAGTACAACCATCCTACAAACCACAGACCCAATAAGACAGGAACCTAGCATAACTATTTAACGAAAAACTCCACACAGCAGTGAGTCATGGACCCTATTGCCTGTTAGTGGAACACATTCCTGTAGCTGGGCTACCATATCAGGACCCAGTACAAGAGGAAGCTCTTAGCCCTCACATGACTGATGAACTGAGGGGGTTGATGAGGGTGCTCCCCTTATCAAAGGAGAAGGAGAGGATGAAGATGGGGAAGAGGGAAGGAGGGTGGGCCCTTGAGAGAAGGAAGGGTGGGATTTTGATCAAGATGTATCCTGAAAATATAAATTTATTAAAAGAAAGAAGTTGAAAAATATCTTTCTGAAAGGTCAAGTATCCATGTCAATCACAAAGCTGCTATATTAGAAATATAAATTGGTATTGAAGAATATAAGCAACAATTGAGAAGAAAGCTCAGTGAGAGGAAGACACTTCTATAAGTTGCAGTTTAATACATTCTGTTTGGAGAAACAGCTCAGAATTTTAAGCAGGATATAAAATATATGTGATTGAGATGTAACTTGAAGAAATAAAAAATAAATTATTAAAAAAATATATATATGCTTTAAATATATATTTCTTCTGAGTTTTATATAAGTACCTATATAAGCAATTTGATCCATTTCATCTATTTAGTCTAGTAAATGTGTCATCATTAGCTGCTGGTGTTTCTACAACTCCTGCTTATTGACAATATCTTGGTCCAACTCAAAATATGACCTCTTAACTAATTGAAGAGTTATATGGCTAGAACTCTGACCTACGGTGTTGATGCATATTAAAATGTTGGTTAAAAAAATCCATTCTAATTCATAAAAGTTTTGTGTTTGTCTCTTAAAAGGAAATAATATCTATATTTAACTACCTAAGCACCTAATTAACATAACAGACTATAGTGATAAAATGCATGTGTTCTATATAACAAGTCATTGCACAGCTTTTCCTTTTGAGTCAGAACATTGCATCATGCAAGGAAACTTCTTAAGATTGGTGATGTTCCAAAGCAACAGTTCTCAAGTTGTGGGTCAAGATCCCTCTGGGAGTGTAATGACCATTTCACAGGAGTCACCGAAGACTATTGGAAAGTACATTATGATTCATAACAGTAGCAAAATTACATTTATAAAGTGGCAACAAAAATAATTTTATGATTGCGGGATCATCACAACATAAGGAACTGTATTAAAGGGTCACAGCATTAGAAAGGTTAAGAATCTCTATTCTATTTTTTTTCTTTATTTTTTATTTCTTCAAGTTACATCTCAATCGCAGTCCCCTCCCTATTCTCCCCTCCAGTCTCACCCTCCCACCCTCAACTCCCCATCCTCTTCCCTTTTTTTTTTTGAAGTTTAAGATATATCTTATTTCCCCCTACAGTTTCCCCTTTCAGTCCAACAAATGGCTCTTTCTCTTATGATAATTGATACAATACAAAACAACCAACATTTAATATGAATGAGGCCACATGGTACTTGTTCTTCTGTGTTTTTCCTATATTAATTAACATAATGACCTCAATTTCATCCATGTTTTGTAATGGATTGGATTTTATTCTTTTTAATGGATGACTACTCAGTAAGTGCACTTTGGATATAGATTTTATATGTCCATTTACCACTTGAAAGACAGATGTGTTTGCCACATTTAAATAGTACACAATAGATTCATGTATCAAACCCCATTAACAGTGAATTTGAATTTATACATATCAGTTAAAAATAAATCTATTTTTTTCTAAGAAAGTCAGTTTTATGATAGAGGTTCTAATCTGGCTGGTTTGACATTAGATTCTTTTGTGTGTGTAAGTCTGTCACAGAATACCCCACATTACTTCTACACAAATACCTTTCTTCTAAGCACTTGCATTCCAGCTCCCCAGATTCTTTGTTGGCTACTGAAGAACACAGTGCCACTTTCAACCTTTCTAATGCTTTCTGCTGATGCTTAAACATGGTCTATGTTAAATGCAAAGTAAAAGTATATATGCTAACGGGTATCCCTGTGATGTTTTCATAATACAGAAGAAATGTAATTTTGTATGATATCCAAGTCAGGGTGAACTATCGCTTATCTTTTCTTTTCTGACTAGAAGCATTTATTTCTTTTTTTTTCCTGTTTATTTAGTACTTCAATTTACATCTCCATCACAGCCACTCCCTCTGCCCACACTCTCACCCTTCCAACCTCTCAGCCTTCTCCTACCTATCCCCTATCCTACTCTTCCAGTGTGGGGCGCCCTACATATCAGCCCCCTTCAGTTCAGAAGCCACATAAGGTCTAAGAGCTTTCTCTTCCACTGGGCACCTATATGCCACTAGGGCAAAGTATCCCTCTAACAAATAACCAAGTCTATGTTCTTGTTCCTTTCAGTCTGTTGGTTGTAGGATAATTATCCTGTACTATATGGCTAAAATGCAGTTAAAATTGAATAGATACCATGTGCATTTTTCTGAGTCTGGGTTATCTCATTCAAGATGAGTTTTTTTTAGTTCCATCCATTTTGACTGCAAATTGCATGATTTCCTTGTACCTGATGGCAGAGTAGTATTCCATTGTGTAAATGTACCACAGCATTTTTATCCATTCCATTGTGTAGATGTGACACAGGATTTTATCCATTTTTTTATTCAGGGACATCTGGATTGTTTCCAATTTCTAGCTACTACAGATAAAGCTGCTATGAACATAGCTGAGGAGATGTCCTTGTGGATGTATAGCCGGAGGTGGTATGGCTGGGTCTTAATGTAGAGCTATTCCAAGTTTTCTAAGATGTTGCCAGACTGATTTCCATAGTGGTTAACTGATATGTTCAGAATAGCTTTTTTTAATTATAAACATTTTCTTTTCACATCCCCATTGTATCCTTCTCTCATGTCTTCCCTGCAGGTCCTGTGCTCTATTTGCACCTGATACTAATTCTTTGCTGAGAACAATGTCACTAGAATGAATCCAAACAAACATAAAACATATATATACAGCCTGTGGGAAGAGTGACACACAGTATATGATTGCAGACACACATACAGATACATACACATGAGCTTATACACAGAGGTGCTCAAATTCTGGCCAATATACCTAGACTTGAAAAAATTCTCAGAACATTGTTCTCAACTAGATATCCGGAGATGCTAAATAAATATAAACTATGTCCTAGATATATATTTTCACCTGTTGAACCTCATTGTATCACATCTCACAGCCTGTTCATTTTTTCTAATACTAATGACACTAAGTTGAATCAACAAGGTAAACAGGTGTTGTCCAATATACAAGTCACAATCTGTTTCAATTTGAGCGTCAGAGGAAGAATTCTCTCACTTCTATTACTTGCTCAAGTAGAGGCTTATCTCACTTAGGTTTCAGCCACATGGTATTTGAGTTGTGACATGGAGTATAACTGATGAAGAAAAGATCAAAACGCTCAGCAATGTGATGCAGTTCATCTGCAAACAGATCCACTAGTAGCTTGCATGGAGAAGGGAGCTGAAGCAATAGACTCACTACAGCCTCTTGATTCTTTGGTTTCAAATACTAATATTTGATGTTGGGTCATGAGCTCCTACTCAGCAGCATTCATAGCTGGGTTATGAGCTCAACAGAGGTGCTGATAATCAGCAGGGACATCCAGCCTCCATGGTCATGTGTGCAATTGAATTTTCCCTGGAGTTTCAACAGGTATCATAAAGTATCACAGCTGCTCCATGTCCATTCTACCTTAAATGACTTTGCCTTGCTATTTTGGCTAAGCTTGAACTGGCTGACTGTAAAGAAAGGAGATTTGGGATAGTCACATTTTTTGCCAGGCTTGGGAATTCATAGTACAGATCTCCGCAGCCTGCCCTGTCAAATTGTCTTCTTACACACTCTTTTCAATCACAGTTATCTTCAATATAAAGAGAATTACAGAAGCAGGCCAGCTGTTGCAGGATGGATGGCTTCAGTAACATGAGTGTACTGTTGTGCTTTATTTGCTGTGGAGTCCAGTGTTTCCAGAAGACCCTTGTTAGGAATAATGTGGTGAGTTCAATATCCCTAGGACTTTTGACAGTGCTTATAATACAAATATCAAATACACAGAAGTCAGAGTCATCCTTTGAGTGCTATATCCTGCTGCTCCTTCACCATGACAGAGTGGCTAGTCCCTCAGATGACTGGAGTTAGAGCACCTATAACATAGGCTCTTCTTTGATTTGTCATTTGGCAGCTGGAGGGATCATATGTATGGTGTTGGGCCATGCCTGAAACTCTATCCATCCGATTGTGCCAGTGTCTGCAAGTTACTGGACAGGATCGGTATGGCTAACATATTGATGTGCTTACAGACTCATTCTCTGGTGAAGTTGCTCACTAGTGAGAATTCTTTCAAGGTGCAATGAGCTACCATTCACGTCCATTGGTTGAAACATAGCTAAATCTTTCCCAGTCGTGACCTGAAATTTCCCAGGGAGTGTATGTGTGTAGGGGGAATTGTGTGTGTGTGACTATGTGATTGTGTGTGTTCAAGCTCAGTGCCAGGATCAGGGTCTAAACCAATACCTGTGAATTACTTTAGAGGAATACATTTTGTTGTCTATTCAACCACAGAAACAAAACAAAAAGAAGACATGAATTCTATGGACAATACATCCATTTGCAGTCTCTGTTTTCAGAACTTCCTCTGGCCGCATCTTAAATACAGGTCCAGTATTTTAACTTAAATAGAGGTAAAAGTAACTGTAGCGTTGTTGTAAGATGCTGAAGAATAGGTGCATTTTCTTCCTTACTCATTCAACTCCCACAGTAGATTATCCTCCACAATGGAAGAAATTGTACCTAAGAGAGAGGAGATGATCAGGTTCTCTATATACTATGCTTTGAACTTTTATCTTTCTTCTGGTAAAGATATCCTTTGAAAGTACAAGAAACTTCTACTTTTAAATTTTGGTTAATTGAAGACTTATGTATTTTTTCCAAATGAATATTTTTTGAGATTATAATATAATTACAAAGGAGCATAACACTCTGAGTGAGTCCAGCCAACACAAGATCAAAATTAATCCTGAGACCCACAGTCGAACATTGGACAAAGACCTGGAAGTCTTGTGGAAGAGTTGGGGGAAGGACATAGGAAAGAAGTACACAACAAGACCAACACACACTGATTTGTGTTACTAGAAGACACAATCTCACAGCAAATTCTCTGATCCTCTGGCTCTTACATCTTTCTCTCCCTCTACTGCAATTTTTCCTGAGCCTTAGGTGCAGGAGTGATTTAAAGGGGAAATAACTCATTTAGTGTTGTGGCTGAGTTGTGCTCCTCCCTAGGAAAGACTGTATCCCTCATTTCCAGGTTTCCTTGGTTGCTTATAAATTTTATGAAGGTTAAAGTCCCTAATTGGACTGGAAACCTTAAGTACTCAAAGTCAGTGAAGTCATAGTTATTGGAGGAGGACCTACCACTTCCAGCTTATAAATGAGTGTAATCCATAGCAACAATCTATAAACATCTGCGCTTTATCCATAAACAATTGCATGTTTCACCCCTCGTCAGGGAAACTTCCCTTTGTAGTGGAGACCACTACAGAAAACCAAAACCAAACAAAATGAGTTGTGGAGCCCAATTCACATAGTTTCCATTTATAAACCACTCCTGCACGTAAGGCTCAGGAAAAACTGCAGTAGAGGGAAAGATGTAAGAGCCAGAGGATCAGAGAATTTGCTGTGAGATTGTGTCTTCTAGTAACATTAGAGTTACACCCATAAAGTCTCACTAACTTGATCACTGAAACATGAGTTCAACAATGATGACATCATAGGATATGCTAAAATGGACAAGAAAATGTCAAAGTAAATTTTAATTTGTTGACTTTATTTAATCATTGCTTGTTTTATGTTTATTTATTACTTCAGGTTGCATCTCCATCACAGTGCCCTTTTTACACCCCTCCCAGACCCACCCTCCCAAACTCTACCCCCTATTCCTTCCTTCCCACTCCTCTGGACTGGAGTGTCCCTACATATTAGTCCCCCGCCCCAGTTCAACAGTAATATGAGGGTCAATAGCCTCCTCATACACTGGGGGCCTACAAGGCAGAACCACTAGGGCAAAGTTGACAGGTAACAGAGTCTATGATCTTGTTCCCTTTGGTGCATTGCTTGTAGTATAGTTATCCTGTACTATATGGCTAAAATCTGATTATAGGTAAATAGATGCCATGTGCATCCTTCTGAGTCTGGGTTAGCTCTCTCAGGATGAGCTTCTCTACTTCCATCCATTTGGCTGCAAATTGCATGACTTCCTTGTTTCTGATGGCTGAGTAGTATTCCATAGTGTAGATGTACCACAGTTTTTTGTCCATTCCTCCATTGAGGGACCTCTGTGTGGTTTCTAGTTTTTAGCTATTACAAATAAGGCTGCTATGATTATAGATGAGGAAACATCCTTGTGATCTGGTGAGTAATCATTTGGATGTATACCCAGAAGTGGTATGGCTGGGTCTTGAGGTAGAGCTATTCCAAGTTTTCCAAGATATCACCAGACTTATATCCATAGTGATTGTACAAGCTTGCATTCCCACCAGCAATGGAAGAGTGTTCCCTTTTCTCCACAACCTTGCCAGCATGTGCTGTCATTTGAGTTTTTGGTCTAAGTCATTCTGATAGGGATGAGATATGAGATGGAATCTCAGAGTCATTCTGGAGTTGCATTTCTCTGATGATTAAGGATGCTTAGCATTTCTTCAAGTGTCTCTCAGCCATTAGGGATTCCTCCTTTGTGAATTCTCTGTTTAGCTCTGTTCCCCATATTTTCATTGGATTATTTGGTTTCTTGGCATTTAATTTCTTGAGTTCTTTGTAAATTTTGGATATTAGCCCTCTGTCAGATGTGGGGTTGGTGAAGATCTTTTCCCAATCTGTAGGCTGCCGTTTTGTTTGAAGACAGTGTCTTTTGCCTTACAGAAGCTTTTCAGTTTCATGAGGTCCCATTTACTAATTGTTGGTCTTAGAGCCTGAGCTATTGGTGTTCTGTTAAGGACATTGTCACCTGTGGGGTTTTCCCAGTTTCTCTTCTAATAGTTTTAGTGTTTTAGGACCTATATTAAGGTCTTTGATCCACTTGGACTTAAGTTTTCTGCAAGGTGGTAAGTATGTGTCTAATTTCATTCTTTTACATGTCAACATCCAGTTAGACCAGCACCACTTGTTGAAGATTATGTCCTTTAATTATTCAACAAATTTATATAGACTTATTAATCTTAAACTCAATTTTTTGCTCTAAATTAGACTTTCAAAGATCTGATAATACATATGACTTGAAACCATTAGTGGTTTTCATTTAACATATTTTATTAAAATAAATTAATTGCATAAAAATGGATTTTGGTCCACAGTTTAAAGTGTATGGGATATACTTTGGTTTTATTTACTGTCCATTGACTTCTTTTAGCCCACATTCTCTTACTTAATATTTCCTATAACTTCCATTTTTATGTTTTTTTCTAGATTCTCCATGTGACAAACTCTTCACAGAACATGTCTTAAGTCTGGTTTATTTCACTCAGTGATATCTTGCTCCATCCATTTTCCTGAAAAATGTCTAGAATTTTTATGTTCAAATGTTACTCAGTCATGTGTCTGTGCCACAATTTCTCTTTCTATTCACCCTGCTACATATTTGAGCTTATTTCTTAACTTGAATATTATGCATACTCAAAGTAAACACAGCTACCCTTGTATGTTGATTTTGATTCATTTAGGTGTATATACAAAATTATGTTCCTAATTCCATAATATTTCTAGTTTCAGATCATTGAGTTCCTAGTATGGTCTTTCTAGATGACCAATGCCAATATTTGGCTGTCCCTTCCCTGAAAATTTAGCACATTCCTTATCAGTGAATGTTACAAAGGGATATTGTAAGTTGTTTAGAACTCACACTAGGCCTTGTCTGGAGGGTATTCATCAGATATTGATTTGGAATTTTTTTTAAGCTGTGAGGTATGTAAAATAACCCAGGAGCATGCCAATTTTATTGAGTAATATAAGGAGTGGCACCTACAGAGTTCATTCCAATTTAAAAATTATTTAGAATGTAGATTCTGTTCAAAAGCTTTGAATCTAATTGCAATGAGAAGAACTTCAGGCATATTTCATTACATATTTAACTTATGAAGAAGTAATATGGAAATGTTATCCTGTTCATTATTACTTTGATTTTGCTACTAACTCAAAGAAAACTTAAACCTATAAACTTACTTATCTTGTTCTTATCACATTATTATTAATTTTACTAAAGTTTTCTTTACTCATAGTTGTTAACAATTATATAAAATAAATATAAAAATAATTGGCAGTCTAAATGCCTCATTACAGCTTTGTAATTTGCCTATTTGCTTGAGTGTATTTCTTTAAATAATCAGCAATAAAGATGGTAAAGGAAATTGAGATCGTGGATTTTAAAACAACATTTAGCAAATGTGAACTTTGGTTAACCTTTGTGCTAGCATTCAACCCTACAAAGTAAAGTTTCCTTTGTTTATTCCTAGATTTAGAAGAGCTGACATTTTGAAAGATTGTTTTTATTTCACTTTGAAACATTTAATTACTTATACCAGTGCTGTTTATTTTCTTCCTCCCTATCACTTTGATAATCACCTGCCACTTGGAAAATATATATTGTCAAAAAATGTTACATGGTTAAAGAAAATTCTCCTTAAGGAATCTTATTTTGAATATCATTTGCATCATTATGATATTAGACAACTATCTTTAATATACATAACATTTATAAAACAGAGTTTCAGATGAAAAACAAGGCAGCATTCAGGTGTTGATATTTTTTTGATGTCATAATTTAGTTAAACTTCACCTAAAAGAGCTATACCAAATAATAATTGTCTGAAATCATAATTGGTACTTGTGGGTTGGGGAGTGGGCAAGAATCATTGAAATCAAATCATTTATTAGACACTTTCCTATTTAATACAATCATGTGTTCATTTTCTATTTTAATCTTTAAAACTTTCAATTATAGTAAAATAGCTATAAAATAATTTGAAGGTCAAACAAATCCCTAAAACTGTGAGCCAAAGTAAGCCAAAAATGTTTCAAGACTCTCTGAAGTACAAAGGGATATCTTTATTCAAGGTATGAAATTAAGAGATCTACTTTAACCAAAATTTCTAAAAATTGAGTCTAGAAATTGCTGTAATAGTTCCTTTTCCTTTGATGCCAAGGCAGAGCATTACTACACACACTGTAAACCATGATTAGAACAGAAACTTTGGAGAGTTTAAAAACTGCAAAAGTTGGTGTGACTGATTAGAATCTAGAAGTATTTCAATTCCTGACTACATTTTCTCAACATCATTTTTATATGGTTATGGAAAGCATGTCATTTATTTAGAGGCATCATTTGAAAAACTGAAGCAGAATAAAAATATCCACAGTTAAGTAATTGTGAATAATCTAGAATAAATATATATTATATCTCCTTCTGAAATTTGCTATTACTAAACATGCAAAAGGAAAACATCTAAACAATAAGTAATCTAAATGCAGAATGTTTTTAGGGAAAAGAGCATTACTATGTTCTGAGTATGAGCAACTAGGGAGAATGGAGAAATAGAACCATGAACTTGGCAAGAGAAGGGGTTGGGTATTCTGAAGCTGAAGTTACAAGCAGTTATGAGTTGCCCAACCTGGATGCTGGGAACAGAACTCAAGTCATCTGGAAAATCAGCCCTCTTAACAGGTAAGTCATTGTTCTTGTCCCATTTCAAAATCTGTGTGCTCAACAGAGGATCTTTTAAAATGATAAAAGAACATACAGAATTGAATTATTTTTTCAATAAAGTTAGATATATGATATTCAGAAATTAAATACAAGATCCAAAGATTAAGGAAGGTTAGAAAAAATAAAGTTATCTTTTAGATTCATGTTTAGTTAGCTATTAAATATTTAATTAAAGATATATTAAAGGGTGAAATATTATAATTCCAACTAGATCTTAATATAAAAAATAAAAATAAGCAAATATCCTCAACGTTTGAATTTTAATAGACAAATATAACTTAAGTGATCAATATTTTATTTATTGTTCCTAAGAGTTACATTTTAATTACTGGAAAGTAGTACCTAGCTATATACATGTATTAAAATTCAAGATCCTTTTCAACAAAGAATACAGATCTTCAAATTTTACTAGCATGCATACATGTTTCTTGCCTTTTTAAAAAAACATAAGCAAAATTATAAGGGAAAAGTTAGATGATGCATATTTCTTTGGATATAAATCATCTGGTAGACTTAAACACACAAGAACTATATTTACACAAGAACAAAACTGTTATGAGTTCACTTATCTTCAAATCAACAGGCTCCATGACATATACTGGTAGTATCTGTGGAAGGTTCCTGAGCTACTACAATTTAGAAAAACAGAACATCTGCTCTGTAATATAAAATGAGCATTTGTTTTAACTTGCAATGTCATGGTCAAAGTACATTTTCCTGTGTTAGAAAAGTGCAAGTAACATTCTCATAATTCTGTAATATATATTAACAATTTAAAATAAATTCTCATGTTCTACCTAGATTTAATTTAAGTTAAGAACTAACAATATTTTCAGTGTACTAATTAAGATGTACACTGAATTTAAATTAAGAAGGTAGTAGCTGATGGTTTAAGTGTTTACTTACTATGAAGATGACTAGTTAAATTTGGACTGCTTCTCCTTTCTCTAGAGTAAAATGGTTATAAGACCCATAACTAATTTTGAATATTGCAAAACAATCTCTCAACTTCTTGTTTCAATTAACTTGAAACAACATTTGCATGCTCTGCTGAGCCCTGGATTAAACGCCTAGACATATCGAGTTTCAAATTAATAGTGTTTCAGCACTCAGATATAAGGCAGTGTTTAGTTAGTAAGGAGATGAGATCAGGTCTAAATCTGTTAGCTTCCACTTGAATAGCTATGCAGTTAGCAGGTCCATACTATGAAGCTTTGTGCTTGTGGCAAGTGAAAACTCTCAATTTGCCCTACATTGGAACTTGCTTTCTTAGATTCTCACCTGACTTTAAGGTATGTGTGATAAAATTATAATTTAAAACATGGCACTCATTAATATTAAACAAACAAAATCCCAAAAGTTCTTAAAACAACACAAAGCCATGAAATTTTATTTTGATTTCTGCTAAACATTTAAATTAAGTTAGAACAAATTTTGTGCATTCTTCACTGTGAAATCTATATCTGGAAACTTATTTTAATTGTAGACTTCACGTGCAAAGACAAGAACATCCAGTTAGGTGAAACTAGTGGTATGTATTAAATGCTTCCAAAGCACCCTGACAATTTGGACAAAACAAGTGATGATTGCCCAATTATAGTTGCAGTTGATAATCACATTAACACATCTTTTAATGCTTTGGATTATCTCATTAGATACAATTTTAATAGAATTCAATTGTGGCTATATTCACTTATGCAAAATATAAAATGATTGTGTAATTAAAACAGAGATAATATTGCTAATTTAGATAAATGTGTGTGTGTAGAAAATTATTTTTGTAATTATATATTTTCTTCTTTGAAGTTAAAGGGTTCTATGAACTTAAAATTTACATATTACATACATTGAGAGAACAAATTTCTGATTGAGTTTCAGATAATAAAAAACTTAGATACCAAGTCCACATTTCCACTCAAAGAAGTCTCACTAAATTTCACTTACACTTCATCCTTTTGGGTGTACAGCTTTAATCCCAGAACTTGGTAGGCAGAGGCAGGCGGATCTCTATGAGTGTGAGGCCAGCCTGGTCTACAAATAGAGTCCAGGACAGTCAGGGCTATACAGAAAAACCTTGCCTCAAATTAAAGCAAAAAAAAAAAAAAATTTAATTACACTTCATCCATTTTTAAAGGTTCCATTTTCTTTCCATTTTTTCATGATATTGGAAAGAAAATCCACATGGATAGAAAAGGAATGCAAAATATCAAGGTGTGCTCTCATTTCCCTCTGAACATAAGCAATGCTTTCCTCAGCAAGATTGCCTTCCTCCTCATCAAAGACAGATGTGAAAGTCCATGTTTGTTTTCTCCCATACAGTATCAGTCTAGAAATTCTATGCAAATATAAGAGTTGAAAGTAGTTCCTAAGAAAATTCTGATATTCAAATCATTGCCAAAGTTAGAAAAATTTATCCACTCACAGTGGCATTTATTAAAAGATTCTAAAAGGAGAAAAAGTACCTATTTTCCTCATCTCTACATGTATATTAAGCTTTACCTCAAAATGCATATAAAGAAACAGAGATGAAATAGAAGCTGAAATGATTCCTCAAACAGTTTTACAACTATTTATAGGCTCTAAAATATAACAATATTAGAATCTTGTAGCATGTGAGCAAAATTGATCATTCATCCTATTCACAGAGAATTTAAATATTTAGAGTATAACAATATTACAGTTAGTAATAAATTTAGCACAATAAGAGTTCTTTCTTGCCTGGGTGGTAGTGGCACACACCTTCAATCCCAGCACTCAGGAGGCAGAGGCAGGTGGATCTCTGTGAGTTTGAGGTCAGCCTGGTTTAAGAAGTGAGTCCAGATAGTCAAGGCTATCCAGAGAAACCCTCTCTTGAAAAACAAAAAACAAAACACAAACAAATCTTTCTTAAAAAAATAGAACTAACAACTATCTTCAAATAATGTATGCTATTAAATGCTAAGATACAGAGGTGAGGTTAGTTGAAATATGACTTAGCAACAGGATGTATTTTTACAAAAATCCTGATAGATCTAAAATAATAATTCCAAACTAAAAGTAATAATTCACATGTCTTCCATAAAAAGTACAAGATTTATTTCAGCAACCTAAGCTTTAATACAAAGTATTATTTTAATTATCTCAGTTTCTACACTAAGATTCCAAATGTGTGCACTTACTGGGACTCCAGCACCCTTTCAATCACCTATGACACTCCTATTTTACACTAACCAAAAAGACACAAAACAACAATACAAAGAAGTTTTAGGAACTTTCTCAGGTTATTAGATAATGAAATATTGATTATTGGACATCTAGGAAAGAATCTGGAATTATTGCTTTCAACACCAGTTAGTATGAATTAAGTTATATCTAGAGATAGTATTTCTACCTACTCTGAAACATTGATTCTTCATTCTAGTAAAGCAAATAGTTTTCAGCAAGCTTGTTGTTTACATTTGGTGAAAATGCCACTTTTTCAAAACACTGGTTCAAGTGGAATAGAGAATAATACACTATTATTTTCAAAGTTTGTGAGTCATACACCTTTTGCTATTTAAAAGGAAACTGATGGATTTATTCTCATTTAAATGTTACATCCAACTGAATATGTTCTCATTAGTCATTATATTTCTAAGCTGACCTATCTTTATATTTATAACATTGCCATCTTTTCTAAATAAGGGGTGTCAGGACCCAAATGCTCTTGAGGCTCCTTCCTTCGTGTCCATCTGCTCTTCATAGGCCCTTAATATATAGTGTTCAAGCACTGTCAGAAGCTCTCTCAAAAAGGATTCAATAAACATGTAAGCTTCCTGAAAAGCTATCTGGCATTTCGCAAAGTTTACACTGAAGATGTACCCCAGGGTTGCTTCTTGCTAACACCTCCCTTTTCCTTTTATCTGTTATTACTGATATGGAGTGAAGATTCCCTCATTGCTAAGTGCCGTTCTCCTTGTTTGGCCAGACTTCACACAGAGCCCTATAAAGGTAATTCTATTATTTCTGGTATTGGTTTTATAAACTGCTTGATTCAATTGAACTATTTTAGAAGTTAAAGAAGTTAGATAGTTGTTAGAAAAACATATAGCTATAGTAAATACTCTTGCCAAACATTGCTTGTCTCATTAAGAGATAGGCCTGTGATAGATTTATAACCTCAGATAAATTTTCACTCTAGAGGAAATAAGACTGACCCCAGATGCAAATCATAAATTCAATTAAAGGTTTTAAACTTCCCATGACCTTAGGATATAATGAGGCTACCAAGAAATGCCTAAATTTAGTATAAATCTTAATGACAAAATACACACACTCTTTTGTTTTAATTCTTTATACTTTGTCAGGTTTGACATAATAAACAGTCATCTTAAACTAAACTTGTTTATAGAAAAGCAATATTTAACTGAGTATTAAAATGTGTGATTGTTAAGTGCCCTCCTACCCTCCTATTGCAATAATTTTATCTGTCCTTGTAATAAATGCCTTTTAACTATGAGGTAATTCTTTCTTTGATATAGAAGACTTTGCTTAGAGTATAAAAAAAATAGTCACCACAATAAACTGGTTGTTGCATCCTAACTTCTTCCATTTTCTCTTTCTCATATGAATATGTGTGAGAGAGCCCCTACTTTCTCATCCCTTTCTTATTATTTTCATATAACTCATGGATCAGGTAAAAATTTCAGAGCTCTACCATCAGCTTCTAAGATAAGTTGGTCAAAATGTATTTTAGCCATTTTAGCCCACTGAACATTTAGTGGGTGGCCTGCCAGCTAGCAGGCCAAAGACTTGCATTATTTTACAAAACAAAGGGCTGTTTTTGCCACCTCCCAGACTTGCATTCCCAACCAAAGGAAATTGGTCATTTTAACTCTGGTAGTTAGCCGCAAAAGGCTTGCTCTGATCTCCAGAAGAGAAACACAGGCATAGGCTTCCCCCCCCCCCAATAGATAGCTACCATTAAAAATTACCTGCAAGGGTCATCATTCCTTACAGTAGGGCCATTATCTTCCTCCCACCACCATTACCTGCAGGGGTCATCAGTCCTTGCAATCAGGCCCACCAGCCTGCAGATCAGGCCAGACCTGGAATATTGCCCCTTGCTGTGTCCAGTCCTAAGACACCTGGTGCTGGGTGCTAAGGCTGGTCCTTGACAAAGGGGCCTATTTGTGATATCCATATTCATATTATCTTTTCTGAAGCTTCAATTTCATACCATAATATTAATGATTAAATTACCTAAATATTTAAATTATACTCTTTTCTCAGTTACTTTTCTGTTGTTATGATAGAGTACTATAGCCAAAAGCAACTTACATAATTAAGAGTTTGTCTTGCTTCACAGTTCCAGAGAAATAAGAGTCCATTATTGCAGAGAATCATACACAAGCAGTCATCAGTCATAATGCAGAAGTAGGGAGCTGAGAGAATACATTTAACTAGAATAAAATATGAAGTAAAATGAAAATCTTACTAGAAATGTGTACTGTACTCACCTGAGCACTGTTCCGATGCTTCCCATGTCCATATCATACACATACCAATCTTACAAGGATTCCTGGTGCTACAACCCTTAAAACTACACACAGCTAAGGGGAGTAACTGATGTATTAACTAGACACCATCATTTTATTCAGTGCAATGGCCTTCTCTATTAGTTACAAATTAGTGCAACTTTGTTTTTGGTATCCACGATTGAATGAAATGAGCATACAATTTATATAGATAAAATAATTTGAAGACCAATTTCATGAAAAATTTATAGGTTCAAATTGTTTTATATATTTATAGTTTTATACCTAAACTTTATAGAGAAATGATATTAGCTGATGTACATATTATTATTCAATATACTATTAAACAACAATATAGAATAATTAGTTCATATAGAAATTGATAAGTAAATATGAAAACCACATGTTTATTTTTTATTATATCCTTTTTGTGAAAGGCTAAACATATAATGTCAAGAGCTCCTAAATTATAAGATAATATTAAAATATAATTTTCTCTGGGAACAATATTGATTCTGTTTTTATATCAATGATGATTATTATTTTTACTGTCATTATTTAATCACTGATTAAACTTTAATCAAATCAAATTTGGAACCTGTATGTTGAACACACCTTTTTATGAAATTGAAGATTTAAGTCTAAGCTAAGATATATTATTCTGTTTTTCAAACTCTGAAACTTAACTATATCACTTCTTCATTGGATGCATATTACAGAAACACTGGATATATCTATATCCTGTATTTTATTTGATGTCAGAATATGATCTAGTTCAACATTTTCCTGTTTCTTAATTTCCTCCAATTTGACAGATCTCAGCAATCTGATCTGACTTTGATTTGATTCTTTAGTTAGTCCCAATGAAGATTGAAGAATGTTTTTCATTATAAGGAAAATGGTATGGCAAATTCTCTCTCTCTCTCTCTCTCTCTCTCTCTCTCTCTCTCTCTCTCCTCTTTCCATTTCCCTCATGGGAAGCATATGGGTGTATGTGTCTATGTGTATGTATTGCTAGTGGAAGTGAGAGGTTGTTATTCTCTGTCTTTCCTTATTGATTTCTACCTTCCTAATTATGCACTAGGTCTCTTATTGAACCTGGAGTTCACTGAATGGATTAAATTGTCTAGGTAGTGAGCTCTAGGAATCTGTCTGCCTACAACTTCCCACCTGAGTATGACAGATGTGTGCTACCACAACTACCTTTATGAGTGTACCCTAAGGGTCTAAACACATTTTCTTCTCCTACCCATCTTCTTAGGCCCTTCTCTTTGACTTTTATGTATATGTGCTAGTAGACTTCCTTAGCTTGAAGGTCTATGGTTTCTTTGCTGTTTACAAAGTGATAGTGTCATAATTCTGAAGTTAATGGCTCACTGATAAGCTTGAATCTTTGAAACATGACTTGTAGGACATATTTCATGAAAAACTCAAAGAGGGAATATTTTCTGTTACTATGAATATTTATAACAAATTTTACTGTATATATCTTAAAACTCACTTAAAATATCATGATCAAATTTCTGTCTTAAAATTTAGATCTAGTATTCAATTGTCACTGGCATGGTAAGATTACTATCGATTGTACTGTCACTATCCATGTTTGTATGGCTTGTTCTATTTTTGTTTATAAGTAGAAATTAACTTCTTTTTCCTGAAATTCAATTTCCCTAAGACATGACTCAATCTTGTCATTTTTGCTTAGTAATTTCATACAGGTGATGTAGATTCTCTGTGTTAAGAGTCAGTTCATATATTTGGTTGTTTCTAGGATTCCTTGTAATAGTTTTTCATTACTTGATAGTGTCATGGATTTATATAATAGATGTGCTTGGTCCCTTTCACATACTCTCCTTCCATCTTCATTGCCCTTATTCTCCAACTGAAGCTCTTCTGACATACGAGTCCCATCTTCCTATCATCTTATATCTGACCACTGAGTTTAATTAGGATTTCTTGCCTGAAATTATATTGAAAGTTATTTACTGGTGTAAGGGCAAATGTGAGGAAGCAAATGCAGAGCTTGAGGAAATGACGTGAACATCTTACCCTACACACTGTTAATTCCCAATAGTCCCTCAGGAAGGTATGTTCACAGGTCCTTCCATTATAAAAAATGAAGTGCCCAAACATGTAGAACTCTTCTGTAGATACTCATGGAGAAAATCTACAAACTCCTAGAGAGTAAACAACATACTATTATGAATAGGTCATTGAAGAAATCAGAAAAAAAATGAAATTAATGATAGAACCAAATAAAGGAAATAACTAGGAGATACAATAAAATAATTTTACAAGACAGACTTCAATATTTATATTTTCATTATAAAATTTAAAAAGATCTTAAATCAACAACCTAATGATGCATATTAAGGCACTGGAAAACATTTTAAAAAGTTAACTCCCAACTCTGGACAGGGAGAAATAATTGATATCCAAGAAAGATCCTACATGAATAAATGAAACACACATGAAAAAAATAATTTTTAAAAAAAATAAATGAAAAGTTGTTTCTTTGAATGGTTTACAATATTGGCTAAATTTAACTGAATGAATCATAAGAAAGAAAGAATGTTCAAATTTATAAAATTCAAATTCAAATGATAAATACTGCAAAAGTTATAAAATAAACTAAAAAATACCAAGTACATATCTAAAATTTCACTAAATTGGTAAATTGAAAATAGAATAATAAATTTTTAGGAACATATAGGCTGTTGAGACTAAAAAAAAATTGCAATAAATAATTTACCAGGCCTCAGTGGTTGAGTGATTTCCCAGTGCATAAGAACACTCACAGTTCTTGCAGAAGCCTAGAGTTTAGTTTTCAGAACCCATGCCAGCGTGCTTACACCACCATTAACTCTAAGTTCAAGGGATCTGATTCTCTCTTCTAGTGTCTTTATATACTTACATATATATATATATGCAGATAAAAATTCATTTTAAAAAGAAAGACAAAGAAATTGACCTAAACAAGCAACAGAATTAAAGAAATATTTTTAAGTCTCAAATATAAATAGACCAGTTCCAAGTGTACTCAACACAGAATTCTAGAAGACCTTTACAGTACAGCTAACTGCAATACTTTTCAAATCATTGAATTAAACAGAAAAAGGAGTGACTTATCAAAGGTTTTATAGTGAGTATTTTTCTGATTCTAAATCCAGACAAACAACAACAACAAAAACAAAAGGAAGAAAGAAAGAAAGAAGGAAGGAAGGAGGGAAGGAAGAAAGAAAGAAAGAAAGCCAAATACAGACCAATCTCCCTGACAAACATAAACACAGAAATTATGAACAAAAATGTGGCAAGCTGAGGATCCATACTGGATCTTGGCCAAAGACAGGAAGGCCCTGCCACTGGCTTTCCAACTCAGATATCATCTGTCTCAGATTCAGCGCTTTGAATAGGTCCACCCCAATATGCACCTTATCTGTGAGTGTCTGGAGCACATGAAGGATCCAGTACAGCAGACGCAGAGATACGGGATTACCCCGACTCTAGTGACAACAAGATATCCTAGATGAGTCTCTGTGGTGGTGCAGTATTTATGATGCTTCAGAAACCAGAAACATTGAATCAGAACAACGACTCGTTGAAATGAATATTTCAAAGCAAAGCTGTCTGTGTAAATTAATAATAATAATAATAATAATAATAATAACAGCAATAGTAATAATAAACAATTATGCAATACAGCACAGTTTCCAATGTCACTACTATATGAACGATTATTCGATAGAGAGGTTGGAAAGATAGAGGAGCACAGTGTTGAGTAAACTGGGGAGAAAGGCAGAACAAGAGATTCGACAGCTGTGATGGGATGAAAGAAAAAAGTGGCAGACTGGGGAACATGTTCTTGCCTAGTGGTGCCAACAGGATGGTAAGCAGCATCCTGAAGGTTGCACTCCAACTCTCCTGACTAACACACTGCCCAGCCATATGATCGCCCAGGTTTTGAGCAACAACCGATTATCCAAGATGAAGAACTGATCATTATCTGGATTGGACCTCCTTGGAAGACTTTTATGGCCCATGCTGCCTCTGGAGGCCTCTTTACTATCCATGGTCTACTGCCTCAGGGTTTCTAGAAGCCCGAGTTTCATGTGGAAGCCCACGATTCTAGAGCATTTGGGACTCGTGCTGATGGGTCTGGCCCAATGTATCACCAATGTGATATGGTATGGGCTGCTACCTGAGGACACCCTGCTATACCATCAGGGGCCACATTGATATGAGTGGCCTGTGCTGCCTTCTGAGGACATGGTGATGTCCAGGTCTCTCTTGACTCCTAAGGACATGTCTGGGTCTGTGCTCCTAATGATGTAGGTGTGTGTGTGTGTGTTGATGTCTGTGCTTCTACTGCAACTGGAGACCATGCTGAGGTCTATATGGCATGTGCTGATGGTAGGGACTATGTGGACATCCCTGTTCTGTGGTGTCTTCAGAAATCATGTGTAAATCTAATATCTGTGCTCTTGCTAACTGTAAAGGGCAAGGAACTATTGTTGCCATGCCATTGGTATATGTAGACTTACAGTTGAAAAAGTAAGACGTAGAAGTTTTTGTGACAACCCTTACCCCTCTCCCACCCCCCAAGAAGTAACAGCTAGACAGAAAGCCACTGAAGAAAACACTTAAAATTTGTGATAAGGATGCTGAAGTGTAGTTTTCTACAGCTGATGGCTTTTAGAGTTGCAGGTGGAGAAAGAGGCAGTTATAAGGGGCTAGATACTAAGAATTTGATCAAGGTACACTGAGTATATGGGCAACATAAATTTTGGTTTTCAGGTTGTTTTTTTGTTTTGTTTTGTTTTCTTCTCTTTTGGGGAAGGAACACAAGGGTAGGAATGTGGACCTGGGATGATTGGGAGAAGAGTGTGCTTGGGTTTCATGATGTGAAATTTCCAAGTAATCAATAAAAATATTATTTAAAATATCTGGACAACCAAATTCAACAATATGTCAAAAGGACCATCATCCGTGATCAAATTGGCTTCAATAAAGGCATTCAGGGGTGGTTAAATGTATGGAAATCAATAAATGTTATCCATCACATAAATGGTCTCACATTTTTACCTCAATAGTTGTAGAAAAGGCACTTGACAAAGTCCAATATTCCTTTACCCATTAAAAATCTAGGATAAAGGCAGCACATTTCATCTTAATACAGGTATATACAACAAATCTGTAGCTACCATCATGCTAAATGTTGAAAAATTTGACTTTTAAATTTTGAACAAGATATACAAAGGAGAAACATTTTTTGAAAAATAAATCAGAAGAACAATACTATTCACAATAGCCTTACAATAATCATAAAATCAAGTTAAGCAAGGAAGTTTATTTGAACATCTTTACAATGAAATGATAACATGAAACTAACCAAACAAATAAAATTAAGGAAAGAAAGTCAACAACACATTACAATGTGGAAGAACTCATGCTCATAGATGGCTAAGTTCAAGATTGTGAAAATTGTCATTTTATTAAAAACAATATACAAATGTAATAAATCTCAATCAAAATGTCAGCTAAAGTATTAGCAAAAATGGGAAAAATGAACAATTCTCAAAAAAAGATCTTGGGTAGTTAAGGAAATATTCAACCATTAGAACACTGATAGGAGTATTAGAACACCTGATTATAAATTATACTGCAGATCCCTAGTAACAAACAAATGTTGTACTGGCATAAAATGATACATAGATCAAATTAATAGAACTGAGAATCCAAATATAAATCCACACAATTACAGATACCTAATCTTTTAAAAATAAGTGAGAAATACATCTTCAAGAGAAGACAGCTTCTTCAATAAATGGTGCTGATTAAAAATAAATATTTAAAGGTAAAAAAAATGAATCTTGATTTTTATCACTCACCTTAAACATGAGACAATTGTCAGCATATGTAAAGATTTTCAGAATAGAATTATGTTTCCCAGGAATAGAATGCCAATTGACATATGGGGCCCCATGATGCTACTTACTGCACAGAAAACTGTCAACAGAGAGAAGATGGCTACAATATAGGACACAATATTTTGCCTGCTAAGCATTTGATAGAGAATTAATTAACACATTACAAAATCAGAATATTTAGAGAGATAAAAAATTAACATCACAAATATAAAATGAAAACAAGTATTTGGGGAATATCTTAGTTACTAATATATTTCTGTGAAGAGACAACATGAGCAAGGAAATTAAATTTTTAAATTTTATTTATTATTATTTTTTGTTTATTTATTACTTCAAGTTACATCTCCATCACAGTGCCCTCACTCCACCCCTTCCGGTTCCACCCTCCCATCCTCTTATCCCTCTCCCAACCCTTCCCACTCGCTGATGTGGAGGGTCCCTACATATCAGTCACTCTCAGCTCAACAGTCATATGTGGGATGAGAGCTTCCTTTTGCACTAGGGGCCAACAATGTAGCACTCTTAGGGAAAATTCTCCCCTTAATAGGAAATGAAGTTTATGTTCCTGATCCTTTTGGTGTACTGGCTGCAGGATAGTTATCCTGTATTATATGGCTAAAATCCAATTATAAGTGAGTAGTTGCACCAACATGGCAACCCACAGATTGGGAAAAGATCTTCACCAACCCCACTTTTGGCAGAGGGCTAATATCCATAATTTATAAAGAACTCAAGATATTAAACACCAAGAAACCAAATAATACAATGAAAAAATGGGAAACAGAGCTAACCCAAGAATTTGCAAAGGAGGAATCTCTAATGGCAGTGAGACATTTGAAGAAATGCTCAACATCCTTAATCATTAGAGAAATGCAACTCAAGACAACTCTGAGATTCCATCTCACAACCTGTCAGAATCTAAAATCAAAAAGTCAAATGAAAGCACATGTTGGCAAGGTTGTACAACTACTATGGAAATCAGTCTGGTGATATCTTAGAAAACTTGGAATAGCTATACCTCAAGACCCAGCCATACCACTTCTGGGTATCCACCCAAACAATTCCTCACCAAACCACAAGGACATATCCTCATCTATTATCATAGAAACATGATTTGTAATAGCTAGAGACTGGAAACAACGCAGATATCCCTCAACTGAAGAATGGATAAACAAAACAAAAAAAAAAAAAGTAAAAAAAAAAAACAAAACTGTGGTACATTTATACAATGGAATACTACTCAGTTATCAGAGCAAGGAAATCATGCAATTCTCAGCCCACTGGATGGAGCAAGAAAATTTATAAAAGTATTCAGAGATTGTGTCTATGGCCATCATGACAGGGAACATGGGAACAGACAGATGGGCTGAGCATTAGAACAGTAGCTAAGAGTTTACATTATGATCTGCTAGTTGGGGACATTCTAGAGGGAGAGAGAGACTGGGCCTGCATGAGTTTTTTTTTTTTTTAATTTATTTATTTTTTATTTCTTCAAGTTACACCTCAATAGCAATCCCCTCCCTACTCCCCTCTCTGATCCCACCCTCCCACCCTCTTCCCCCTCACCCTCCCATCCACTTCCTTTTCTTTTTTTTTAAGTTTAAGGTATATCTTTTCCCCCAACAGCTCCCCCTTCAGTCCAACAAATGGCTCTTTTTCTTATAACAATAAATACAATACAAAACAACAGAAATGACTTTTTGGATTCTGAAAGCTCACCTCAAGTTATACACTTCCTCCAACATGACCACAAGTCCTAATCCTTTCCAAACAGTTCCACTAATTAGGGAGCAAGCATTCAAATAGATAATCATATGGAGGCCCTCCTAATTAAACCACAGAGACTTAAGAGGCTTGTAACTTTTTGGTGTCTCAAAAGCAAATATACCAAATAAGTACATTTATAATCTAACAAGACATATAAAAATGAATTATGTTGCTTTATACCTACAGTGATCTCATGAGTAACTCATCTATGGCTGTGCCATTTTCAGGTATCTTTTAGATGCACATCTCTAACATGAACATGAACATAGACTTTTTTTCCTGTCAATGAGACACTTTGTTCTAGTGGTGCTGCCTTGTAGGCCCCCAGTGTATGAGGAAGCTCTTGGCCATCATATGACTGCTGAACTGGGGTGGGGACTGTTATGTAGGGACACTCCACTCCAGAAGAGTGGGATTGAATGGATAGGGGGTAGAGGGTGGGAGGGTGGGAGTGGGGGGGGTAAAGAGGACACAGTGATATATATCCTGGCTCTTATGTTATTTCTGACAACTTGTGTAATAATTTCTAATATGTATTACAGCTGTCATACTTAGTGCCAAGTAAGATTGTCATCATAAATTATGGCAATTAGCCATCTACATGTTTCTTCCTTAATCACAACCCACTTCTGTGAGACATTTGTCTGACAAAGTTGGTGTAACCCTAATCTTCCTCGGGACCCAGCCATACCACTTCTGGGTATACATTCAAATGATTCCTCACCACATCACAAGGAAGTTTCCTCATCTATGTTCATAGCAGCCTTATTTGTAATAGAAACTGGAAACAACCAGATGTCCCTCAACCGAGGAATGGATAAAAAAACTGTGGTACATCTACACAATGGAATACTATTCAGCTATCAGAAACAATGAAATCATGCAGTTTGCAGCCAAATGGATGAACTAGAGAAGCTCATCCTGAGTGAGCTAACCAAGACTCAAAAGGATGTACATGGCATCTATTCACTGAGAGGGGTGGAAAGAGGACACTGTGATGGTGATGTAACCTTAAGTAATAAATATTTTTTTAAAAAAATAAATAAATAACTCTAATCTAAACACATAAACATGGACGTTAAAAGGGAGTTTGAAAATATGACCTTTTAACAAAATGAATGCGTTATGTACCCCTGGGAGTCTCTGACCACCATAGCCATGGGCTTGTAAGCAAGGTTATCGAAGTTATAAATATAGTGAGCAGGTATGTGCAAGTTTTCTGTTTTGTCTTAATTCTTATCATTCTGGTCTGTTTCTCCTTTATTTCTTTTCTGGCCCTTAATATGTTCAATAGATTCTTTATCTAGATACTTCTCATTAAAGGATGCTTTCCTAGAAGGATATTCTCACTGGCTATTCTGGAAATTCATCTTTGCTGCATACTTGGCCAACTTTGTCCAAGCTACGAACTTGGCACTCACATGCTATATTTGAGCCAAAAACTATTCCTATTTAACCTGATGGTTTTTAATCATCTCTCTAACTTTCTAATACATATTGGAATCATTCATTTTAGGCCTCCTTCCCAGATTTCAAAATAAATATTTTAGAAGTTTAACAAAATATGATTGGCAGGCACAAATTAAGATTCTTTTTTAAAAGCTTAAAATTAGAAAACTTTTGGTACATGTACACAATAGTAACCCATCATGAAAATCAAGTTAAAGCACACACTCACCACAACTGAATATTTTATTTTGCTTCTTTTTTTTAAAGTAAAAAGATTATTTATTATCCATAGTAATATTTTATGTAAGTTTCTAAATATTGTTAATTGGAAAAGTGTTAAATTGTTCGTTTTAATGTGCAATTCTCTAATTAATTGTGAGGAAGGATGGAATTTCATTTTCCCACAGACATTTAGAGCTTTGTTATTTAGCAGTGATAACTAACCATATATATATATATATTATGGAGTTCGCTAACTTCTTCCTGTTGATTATAATTTATTTTAATATTGTAGTCTTACATTTTGATGCCATAAATATGTTTACCCTTTATTTTTTTATTTTTTTATTATTTTTTTATTATTTTTTTATTTTGCTTGTTTATGAAAAGGTTCTTTCTATAATTCTCTTTTTTTTAGATTATAATTTAATTATATAATTTCCCCCATCTTTTCTCCCTCCAAATTCTCATATATATACCTCCTTGTTCTCATCCAAATTCATGATCTTTTTTACATTGTTTTTTATTTGCACAGATATGCAGGTATATGGATATATATTTCTAAATATAACCTACTCAGTCCATATAGTACTAACTATATGTATATTTTCAAGGTTGACGATTTGTTATTTGGTAACCAGTTGGTGTGTTTTCCCATGTAAAAACCTATTTCCACACTCTTAAATTCCTTAGTTGCTTATAGTTCTTTGTGTAGGGTTGAGGCTTTATGGTCTTTGTAATCCACTCTACCGAACCTACTTTTGCTGTCTTCCTTCTTCTCCTCCTATTCCAGCCATTTGGTTTTACATTTCTTGTCCCAGGCAACCATGGATTTACTTTCAATTTCTATGTGCAATTTCATCAAATATCGAATGCATAAAATACAGTTTTTCATTAATTTAAGTACAACTCTGGAGTATTGGATACATTATTGATGTGACAATATCATTGCCCAATACATTTTCCTCTGCCAATCTGAACTTGGAAATGTATTCATATCGCATATTTACTTGGGATTAGTATAACTTTTTTTAAATTTTCATTGTGTCTTTAAAATGTCATGCAATGTACTTTTGGTCATATTCACTACTAATTAAATAAGAAAAACACAAATAACCAAATGAATTAATTAAGAAAAATGATTTAATAGGAAACTTGGCTATAGAATATAAATAAATATAGAAATAATTAAAATTTTTTAAGAGACTCAAATCAAAATCACAATCCAATGGCCCTTCTCACACCCTGGAACATTTATGATGCAAGTTAGATATCAATAAATGATGCTAATGTTGTGGAGATATTACAGGCCTCCAAAACTGCAGGTGGAAGCAAAAATACTGCACCTACTTTGGAAAACCATTTTTACTTCCTCAATTCGGAAAAAAATTAATTTATGGCTTAGAAACTCACCAACTTATGTAAATTCAAGATTTAAAATATATCTCTGCATAAGCTTTTGCATAGAAATTCTTGTGTATTTACCTATAGCCAGCTTCTCACAAGCTGCTTGAATTTCTGCAGATTGCATCACAGACATTATACACATCTCTATGTGATTTTTATTTATTTTAGATATTTTGTTAACTTTTTGAATTCATTGATGGTTGTTGTAAAATTTATTTTTATTTTCACTTCTACAGATTCATGTCTTCTGTTTTAGACCCTTTGCTATAAGATAATTATCTTTTCTAATAAATATAACATTGTGACAGTTTAATTTCAATTGATTTTTGTACTTCATTGTGGATTAGTCATCCCTGCTATGATCATTTGTTGATTTTTACTATGATTATGATTTTACTATTTTCATGACTAGTTATTATGGATTTTTGACTTTATGAATTCTCTAAATATGTATTACTATATCACAAATTTTTACATTAAAGTACATGAAACTGGATCATATCTACTTTTAAATATGGAGACACTGTTAAGTCATACTTCAGTTCTAGGCTATAAATCAAGATACCTTTGCAATAATACCTTTATCAAGATAATAAAGACAATTTTTAAATTTATGTTATCCTAATCTTGACTCAGTTAAGAACTAAGAGCATTAGTTATTAATAGTGAGTACTTCATGTCTTCCTCAATCATTGGTAATTCAGGAATAGCATCTTTGATGCTACACAAAGCTACACAGCGCAACCAGCACTTATTTCTTGTCAAAGTGTTTTTGGAAATTATACTTAAAAAGTAGAATACTATTGTATCAAGTAATATTGAATGATGGTAAATCCAAGCATAGTGATAATTAGAAATTCTGTTGTTTTTCAAGTGATTCAGCATTCATTTGTCTTTAGAAAATATTTTCTCCAGGTACACTGAAAACTATCTGTCTTAGTCACTATAATAAAATTAACATGAAGTGACACTTGTGTTTTCTTCTATAGTTTCAGATAAATATCTTATTCTGTGTTTTGATTCTGATTAGAAATGCAGGTAAAATATTCTCATAAATATTTAATTTATTTCAGTCCCTCCTTTACCAACACACACACACACACACACACACACACACACACACACACACAGGAGAGAGGGAGTGAGAGAGAGCAGGAGAGAGAAAGAGAGAGGAAATACTGGCTCAAATTTTCCTCAGGAAAGATGATAATTTTCCCAACATATGATAACTACATCATGTTTAGTGTTACTCTATGAAAAATAAAATTGTGTACTATTGTACAGATAAATACTGTTTTAAAATAGGGTGACACTTCTAACCTCTTTACTTGGCAATTTAAGTAAATTGAAGGTTATCATGTCTATTTTAGTACTATCAATAATGTTTGCTAACTCGTGTTGAATGTAACTAGTAATGTTCTAAAATCAGTTTTAATGTTTTAAATTCTAATCTTTTGTATTTTATCACTAATTTTTCTTAGAATTAAAAATTTTTTTCACAAGAATATATATGCTTTATTAAGTAGGGTTGTCAGTTTTCCTGTGTGTCGATCTATATTTTGAATTGAAAATAGTTATATGAGTTTGTTCCAGTTTTATCTCCTTTTTTGAGATAATACACTTAAGAGCTAAATTAATTTCTAAGCTATGGGAAAAATAATGAAAAAGGTAATGAGTAATAGGGTACAATGTTAATTCAGGTTTGTTAAAGCCACAGCTACTACTGTATGATACTCTACTTATGATAAGGATCTGTACTAATTTTCCCAGCTGTACAAATCAATTTTTAATGAAGTCATCATTTTCCATTTAATCCTTACTAAATATTAGTTCATTTGTGTTATATGATCAATACATTGAAACCCGTATTAGTATCTTTTTACTATTAAGCTATCATAACATTTTGCTGAATGAAATACAATAGAAACCAATCACAGCATATTAATGACAATAAAGATAATAGCCATTGATCTCTATCTTGAATTTACTCATGAATTTTCAAAAAATCTCACTTATAATTATTATTATTTCTGCATTGTATTTGCTAGAAATAAAGTTTCCTTGGAAATCTAGAATTATTTTAAATCATAACATTAACATAAATAAATCACAATTCATAATACATAGTTTCAAATAAAATAAATATTTAATTTTACCTACTTTAGGTAAGGAATCATTAAAAGTAGATTAACAAGAGAAAGCTAATACCATACGGGAAAAAGATCACGGGAAAGTAACCCTAGGCACAAGTCCTTTGCAAATAGTGTCTTAGGGTCTTGTTCATACAGAAATGCCAGCAAAGAATAGTAAGGTTTTACAGAGTGATTTCTCAGGGAAAGGTGTTTTTGTTTCCAAGTCTGTAAACACTAGCAGACAAACATGCAACAGAAACCTAGTGTATTAATGTATATTTGTGCATTTCCCTGAGGCCCCAGACTCTGGAGGTGTTTCCAAAAGAGAAAATGTTCTCTTTGATTTTATGCCTTCACCAGAGTGAGAGGGAAGAACTTTTATTGGCTTTCATGTTTCTTAAGTTCAATATAATCTCTGTTGGGTGGACTTAGTGGGTTGTATTATATATGTATGTAAATATTTGCAATAATAGTGACTGGAAAGAGAGAAGTCAGGAATTTGAGAATAAGTGATGAGGACACTGGAAGATTTCAGGAAGGTGATATGTTAACAATACTCATATTTATGTAAAAGAGAAGAACTATTTTGGGGGCACATATTCCACCTTTTTTGTCATAACTAATTATAATAAATATAATAAGTAATATATTAATAAACCAAACATGGATAGATAATATTTTGAAGATACCATGATACTGAAAGCAATAATCACATCATAGAAAAACAGATTAAAATGTTAATGAGACCCCTATACCTAAGGCTCAGGGGACATTGTGGAGAGAGGAGGCAGAGAGATTGGTAAAAACCAGAAGGTCAAAATGCCTTTTGCTAAATTATGTCTTCTTGACATAAAAGGAAGTTCCTCCCATGAAATCTTGGCACTATGGTTGTCTAAACAAGACATGCCAACAGTGATGAGAAAAATCTCACTGGGCCACATTTCTAAATGCAGAACTAGAAGTAATAATGATGGCTACTAAAAATGGTAGTATTTGTCTTTTCTAGAGATAAGACAAGACTACTGAAGTAGTCGCAAGTAGTAAGCCTTAAACACACGTCCATAAAATCTCTGTTGGGTGGACTTAGTGAGTTGTATTTTATATATATATATATATATATGTGTGTGTGTGTGTGTGTGTGTGTGTGTGTGTGTGTGTGTAAACATTTGCAATAATAGTAGCTGGAAAGAGAGAGGTCAGGAATTTGAAAGTAAGTGATGAAGACATGGAAGATTTCAGGAAGGTGATATGAAAACAATACTCATGTATGTAGTTCTTAAGACAGTGGAAAAATTAGAATAAAAATGTTACTCTCTATTGAAAAGATTGATTGTGAGAAAAATATATAAATTTTAGTTGTCAATAGCACTGGTCTAGAATTTTAGAATTGATTAATGATACTGGGAACTAGGTGTTTTGGTACCTCAGAAAAGTATGATGATAAAGAGACAGTTTGACTTGGGTTTTTTTTTTTTTTAAGAAATCTAGAAATTTTTAATACTTACAGAATTGAAGGGAGCATGAGATAACAGTAAGGAAAACACAGAAGAGAATGTTTGAGTGGAAATCAAAGAAAGGGAAATGAAGAAACCACAAAGTAGTAATGGGAGGGAGCACAAAGCAGATAATTATGTAGAAATTTGAAGCCCCTGTGCATGCTGGACTGCAGAGTGCCATGTACATTAGTGAATCGACAGAGCAGCATGTCAAAATAAGGCCTAGCATTTTATTATGATAATTCTTTATTTTCTAGTAAGCACAATGGTCAGGTAATTTGAATTAGGAGTAATGAGGAATGTTCAGCTTAAGTCGACTTACAAAGGAGAATTCTCAGTCCCATTAGTACTTAATTTTTAATTTTCTTTCAAGTTGCAATGTTTTTCTCTACTAATTATAAGATAAACATAATATATAACAGAAATATTTCAGTTGACTTACCATATTTTTCAGGTTCCTTAAGACATAAGCACATCATTATCACTTTGTTGTTGTTTTGAGCACATCCACTTACCTGGTATTTGCTGAAAATAAAGGTATTATTAATCATTGACTAAAAAGAATTTAACATCTCTAAAATATTAAAAGAGCATCATTTGATAATTCAAAAAATTATATTTTTATTTATATTTTAAATATTGATTTTTACATTAACAAATACATATTTTTAATATTTTTTCTGTATTCATTTCCAGGTGTAGATAAGTATATGGGAATCTGCCTATGCTCTCACAGATCTTAACAAGCATACTCACAACCTTAAAAAAATTCTTTGTTAATTATATTAAGTAATGAATAGTTATACTTCTAATATATTTATGTAATATTCATATATTATCATGATGAGAATATTGCTGCCTGAGAATTAATAAATATCTTTAGGAGAAAAAAAGGCATACAGCTCTCAGTTACAGCTTTTTCTGAAAATTTCTTATACTTTTTTTGTTGTTGTTGTTTTCCTCATCAGATAGATAAATTTCAGAGAATTAATGAGTACAAAGGAATAGAACTGCTGTCAGCAGCATGGGCCAAGTTCAGTGACCTGACAGTGAAATGACTTCAGAAGAGTATAAAGGGCTTTTAGAAGAGGTTTTCCTAAAGAAGCCAGTGCAGCATGATTGCAGTGAGTCCAACATGTGACCACATACTACATTGAATACATGCTATATATATACATATATATATGTTTATATATATACTAACTTGCATCACAATTTTAAAAACATCTTCTTAGATCCTGAACACCCTCTTAATTCCTAACCAACTCAAAATTTAACTATGAGACCCTAGCTATCTAGTCTTCAACCACTTCAGAGAACTGAGAGGGATAATATATCTGATTATACAGGAAATGCAGGGCCAGCACCTTCCAAAACTAAGAAATGATATACCAGTGGCTTCCTGGACAGTTCCTAATTGCTCTCCATACATTATAGCATCAATCTTCAGCCATTTGGCCCCATTTCTCTGACAGACATTGATTGTAAGCAGGAATTATGAAGGACTTTCCTACCCTGTCTTGGCAGAGCTAGGCAGTCGACTTACCTGTTTCCAAGTTTTGTCCTCTTTGGACAACATTCTGTCTAAAGTTGAACCAAGGAATTTTTCTTGTCGAGAGATAGGCTTGTCACTAATTCAACCATCTCCAATTGGAGATTCTTCAATGCTCATCTTCTACTTTGAATAGAACAGGGGGTGCTGTCAGGAGTTGACATGTCTCGATATCAGAAAAATCTTAAGCTAAGAAAACATCTTTGAATGTCATATTCTGAAGATTTCTTTAGGTTTTTGAAGACCACCTATCTATCTCCTTATATTTGGATAAACAAATGTTGCTTATCTCTTAGCAACTTGATTTCTGATTAGCTTAGAAAATAACTGTGATAGACTGCCCTAGTACCTAACAAAAGGACATGCTTGAATGACTATTAGTTTGCATTTCTTAATTATCCTAAACAGTTTATCACAGTTGGTAGCAGAAGGCCAACATTTCACATTTCATTTTTAAGTACTACCTAGGTACAATACCTTACAAAGAGTTAACCTTAATTTTGTATCAATATACAAAGATCATTGGCACTGGTAGCAACTTCCTGAACAGAACACCAATAGCTCAGGTGATAAAACAAACAATCAATAAATAGGAACTTATGAAATTGAAACACTTCTGTAAGGATAAAGGACACTGTCCTTAGAACAAACGGCAACCTACAGATTGGGAAAAGATCTTCACCAACCCAACATCTGACAGAGGGCTAATATCCAAAATATATTATGAACTGAAGGAATGAAACACCCAAAAATCAAATAACCCCATTGAAAAAATGGAATATAGAGCTAAACCGAGAATTCACAGAAGAAGAATCTCTAAAGGCTGAGAGGCACCCAAAGAAATGTTCAACATCTTTGGTCATCAGGGAAATGCAACTTAAAACAACTCTGAGATTCTATCTCATACCCATCAGAACGGCTAAAATCAAAACTCAGATGATAGCACATGCTGGCAAGGATGTGGAGAAAGGGGAACACTCCCCCATTGCTGGTGGGAGTGCAAACTTGTACAATCACTTTGGAAATCAATCTGGAGAAATCTTAGAAAATTGGGAATAGTTTTACCTCAAGACCCAGCCATACCTCTCTTGGGCATATATCCAAAAGATTTGAAATGAAACCACAAGGACTTTGCCTCAACAATGTTCATAGTAGCTTTATTTGTAATAACTAGAAACTGGAAGCAACCCAGATCTCCTTCAACTGAAGAATGGATAAAAAAAAAGAGTGTGGTACATTTATACAATGGAATATTACACAGCTATCAGAAATGAGGAAATCATGCAATTCAAAACCAAATGAATGGAGCTAGAAAAGCTCATCCTAAGTGAGCTGACTCAGTCCCAGAAAGATACATGGTATGTACTCTCTTATAAATGGATATTAACCATACATCACAGAATAAATATCCTACAACCCACAGACCCAAATATATAGGAACCTAGCATATTTATACTAAGAAAAATTTCACCCAGCAGTGAGTCATGGAATCTGCTGCAGGTTAGTGGAACACTGTCGCGTCCCCCTTGACCAGCAAGGATGACGCAACTCGCAAAAGCTCTTCTCAAGCAGTTTATTCAGGTCCCTTGAAAACAGTCTTCCGAATGCCCGGGCAGACCCAACCCACAGGCTAAATACTATATGAACAGCCAATCAAGTAAAGCCACGTGGTGCTATCTTAGAGGCCCACGTATGCGGAAGCAAGCCAGATCAGCGGTCTTAGCCAAATATGGACTTGTTTACCACCAAGAGCGCTCACTGTCGGGCTGGTGGAAGGCGGAAACCGGCGCCATCTTTAGGGCGTGGCACGTTGCAGCTCTCTACAGTTCCCCCTTTTTTATTTTTTCTAAAGTTGGTAGAAGTCCCTGGAAAGGCTTCGTAATCCCCCTATCTGGGGATCTCACAGTGGGCCTGAGCCTGTAGGAGGGCGGTGCTCAAACTCTTAACCGTCTCTGGGTCAGCCTCCCCACTCAGGACTGCCCTGTCTTAGGTGGCCGAGACTTACCCATCAACTCCGTCATTGACTTGCCAGACCCTAATATCCGTGGAACGAATACCTCAGTGGGCAGGGACTATGCTCAGTGAAGATTTAAGGCTTCATGGCAGCGAGCCATGCCTGAGGGGACTGGCCCGCCTCAATGGCGACAAGGGCTTGTATAATCATGGCTGCATTACGCTTTTGTGTGGCTCTCATTTTGTAAATGCACCATAGGCAAACCAGACAGGCTAGTATCATCAGTATCGCCAAAAAGCCTACGCCCGCCCACTCCTTAAGATGATCCATAGCCGTCTGAATCCAGGAAGTCAAGCCAGTAGCCAGGCTCAGATCCACCCGAGTGGAATTGATGTGGACGATTGTTGCTCTAGCTCTCTCATCAAATTTTCAAATTCAGCCGACCAATCCTGTAAGAGGAACTTTGACAATTGTCTAGACAAATTAGCAGCCTTTGTAAAATTTTGATACTGCACGGAAGTAACACACAAACCTTGCATTTTCCACTCACACCCCAATTGTGCTAGTTGCCAAAGAGAATCAATCTGTTCTTGTATTAAATCTATGCATTGATTAACTATCATAAGGCCTCCTTTGAGATGAGAATTCATAGAGGTCTGAGTATACAATGCCTGTGCCACAGTGGCTGAGATGTTATTCAGGGCATTGGCAGTCTGTATAGAACTAGACAAGGCAATAGCTGAGGCAGTAGCTCCCACAGCAGCAATAGTGATGGCAGTAACAATAGCTGCAGTGATGCCAAAATCTCTTTTAAACCTGAATAGCATCATGGTATTAGGAGCCTCTACAGGAACTGGTACATATCTAGGCATTCTAGTCACCACAGCCACAGGAAAGGTTGTGGCATTCCAGCATAGGGCATAAAAACATATGCCTGGAGTGCATACTAATTTTTCTTCACCCAAGGATGCACTCCCATTACTTACAATCCACAGAAAAGGAGGCCAGAGACATACTGGCGAAGCTGAAAAGGTCTTATTAAGAATGAAACAAAGAATTCCAAGTACCAGAGCCACTACCACTAGAAAAATCCAATTTGGTAGCGGACCCTAGGGAAAAATTACCTCTTTGATTAACTCCTCCCCCAAGCATAATGACAGGTCCCAAATCCATATAGCTACCATTTGCTCCACATAAAAGCCATAAATCAAAAGGATTGGTGGCAGTCTGTTGAGGATCCCTAGTAGATATATCAAGCATCTGATCTTTGATATGTATGTAAAGGACATTGTAATGACCCCACGCCCAGTAGCCAACCAGGCTGGTGCCATACCCATCCGGTATCTTTTTCTCAGAGATGGGAAACTAGGATACCAACCCATATGTAATCAAACATGCCCTTTTTGAAGTCGCTAGAAGCTGACCCCAAGTGCAGTGCTTAGCCTCGCATTCTGAGCGTGATGATAGCTTAGTCCTTTAGGACAGTCAACCAAGCTTGTGGCTGTCTAGCCTCCAAGGCAGCAAAGGCTTGCACCAGCATGGCATTACTTCTCCTCTGTGAAATCCTCATCTTACAGATACACCATAGGGCAATGAAACTGACTAGGAAGAGCATGCCTCCTAGGGCACCCATTCCCTCAGATGATTCATGGCTCGGAGGATCCATGTTGACAGTCCTTCAGCAACAGAGACATCAACCCGGGTGGAATTCACATGCACGATGGCAGTTCTCAGATTCTGCATCAGCTTATCAAACTCGCCAGACCAATTTCCTGTAAGATACTGAGAGAGTTGCTTAGACAAATTTGCAGCTACAGTATAATTTTGATATGGCACAGAGGTCACACACAAACCAGTCATTTTCCACTCACAGCCAATCTGGGCCACCTGCCACAATACATCCAAGGCCATGGCTACATTGGCTGACAAATTATTCAAGGTAGCGGCAGTCTGCACTGAGGCATCCAGGCTTCCAACCCCTTGTTCTTATAAGGGGTGATAGCTGCTTTACATTCCTTTGTACATTGCTCATACACAAGTTGTTTAATTAAGGGCATTGCCAAATCAGGGTGTCCAAATACCCTTCCAGCTGCTTCAACCATTATAGCCACGAAGTCTGAGAAAGGCTCCAGGGGATCCTGAATAACCTTAGTTAGATTGTTATCCACTGCCCCTTTGTTAGGCAATGATTTCCAAGCTCTGGTTGCAATTAAATTGATTTGCTCAAACACCTGAGCCGGATACCCAGTTTGTTGTTGAGCAAATCGACCTTGCCCAAGAAGCATGTCCACATCCCAGGCTGGGTTTCCTGCTGCACGATTAGCAGCATCTTGTTCATTAGCAAACTCAATCAAGAAAGCCTTCCAATCTAAATACTGCCCAGAGGACAGGCAGGCACGTGCCAAGCTCATCCAGTCACTAGGAGTCATGCAATAACGACTAAGAGTTTCCACCTGAGCTACAGTGAAAGCAGCATTAATCCCATAAGTGCGGACAGACTCAGCAAGTGCTTTAATTACCTTAAAATCGAGAGGTTCATGATAACGATTTCCCCCTCCATCCTGAAAGACAAGGTAGTACAGCTCATGTCTCACTTCCCTCCAGACAGACATTTGGACAGAATGACCGCCCACTAGTACCACTCAGAGGGGAAGTCTCATTATATAAAGGCGGCGCCAACACAGGCGGCCCCGGACCTGAGGGCTCTATCCGGGTGCAGTCAGAACTCTTCCTCAAAGATGACTTCTCCATTTTCTTTGTTAACATTTTAAGTTCCTCTTTAGGCTCTGAGCTATCCTCTTCCAAAGTATCTTTCCCAGATTTGACCGAGCGCTCCTCTTTTAACTGTTCTAATGCCTTTTGTCCTTTTTCCACTGCCTTGCAATATCTCTGATCTCCTAAACAACTCCGAACAAGTCTCCAAATAGGCCGTGCTCCTCCCTGCAATGTACTTTGCTCCCAGGCAAAATCCAAGTCCCTGCCTAATTTGTCCCAGCAGGATACCGTAAGATTCCTGGACACCGCAAACCACGGAGCCACGGAATCGCATTCATTCAAAAATCTCTCTAGGGTAGACTTCTTAATTTTCAAATTCCTAGCTAAAAGTAGCTCCTGAAGAGCCAGAAAAATTGGATGTGACTCAGACAATCCCATTTTTAAAAATTGCACTTGGGAGGCAGAGGCAGGCGGATCTTTGTGAGTTCGAGGCCAGCCTGGTCTACAAAGCGAGTCCAGGACAGCCAGAGATATTCAGAGAAACCCTGTCTCGAAAAACCAAAAAAAAAAAAAATTTACTTTCGGTTCGCAGCTTCCCCGCGAAACTTTACCTTTTGTTCGCAACCTCTGCAAAACTTTACCGTATGTTCACTATCTCCGCGAAACTTTACCGTATGTTCGCTATTTCCGCGAAACTTTACCGTATGTTCGCTATTTCCGTGAAACTTTATTGTCCCAATTTATCCCAGGAACTTACCAGCGCGCTGCCCCTGACTGCAGGAGTTCTGAGTCTTTTTTGGGTCCCCGTACGGGCCAGCACTTTTTGCGTCCCCCTCGACCAGCAAGGACGACGCAACTCGCAAAAGCTCTTCTCAAGCAGTTTATTCAGGTCCCTTGAAAACAGTCTTCTGAAGCCCGGGCAGACCCAACCCACAGGCTAAATACTATATGAACAGCCAATCAAGTAAAGCCACGTGGTGCTATCTTAGAGGCCCACGTATGCGGAAGCAAGCCAGATCAGCCGTCTTAGCCAAATATGGACTTGTTTACCACCGAGAGCGCTCACCGTCGGGCTGGTGGAAGGCGGAAACCGGCGCCATCTTTAGGGTGCGGCACGTCGCAGCTCTCTACAGAACACCTTACCCTAAATGGTGTGCCATATCAAGCTCCAATAAAAGTGGAAGCTCTTGGCCCTCTGAGGGAGTATGATATGTGAGGGCCCACCTCATCTGAGGAGAAGAAGACTACCAGGTAGAGGAACAATGATGGAGGGAGGGAGGAAGGGAAAGAGGTGGGGAGGGAGGGGAGGAGGGAGGAAACTATCTTTTAGAAGTGTCTTGAGAAAACAAAATGTTACTTTTTAAAGAAAAGAATCAATAAGCTTAAAAATATAATAAAAATACAATATAAAAATTCAAACTATAATTTACCAAAAGTATACTTGCCTTCCTTGCATGAAAGGAAAATGGCCTTAATTTCAGATTGGAATGTTAGACTGCCACATAGCTTACACAAACTTGATAGCAGCTTAAAAGTTTGTTTTTGTTTTTGTTTTGTTTTGTAGATATAAAGGATGTTTTCATGGTTTGGCATTAAAAAGCAGGTAAAAGGTTTAAAATACTGTAAATAAATTAAAGGTTACTGCAGTTCAACCTGGTTTTCTAAACCTCCAAGAGTTGAAAATAATTGGAGCTAAGGTAAAATATATGAAATGCGTGGTGTTAGTCCATGCCTTTATCTCCAGCAGAGGCAGGAGGATCACTATAGAGTTAGTTGTCTTATAAATTCTAGAGTTACAAGAAACAGGGTAGTGATGGTACACACCCTTAATCCCATCATTTGAGAAGGATACACACTAGAGACATAAACCTTCAGATCTCAGAGTTCAAGGTCAACCTGACAGAAGTAAGCTCTAAATAGAGAAAAACTTCGATCCAGGGGTGGTGATGCACATCTTTAATCCCATCAGTTGCGGATCACGTGCCTTTGATCCCAATACTTAGAATGCAGAGACAGGCACATAGGATTTGGAAGGATTTAAGTTTAAAAGCTACTCACAAAAGGCATGCTGAAATTCAAAATGAATTGTCCTTTGAGATCTCAAAATATATACACTTAAAGGTTTGTTTAATTCTAAAATATCAAAATAATTTATTTTTTAATCTCAATTGAAAAATAATAATGTTTATATTGTCAAAAAAACAAATTTGCTCCAGGAACAATATTACCTGACCCCCATCTCACCAAAAAAAAATGTAATGTCCCAGAGTTAGGATTAGGGCAGGGCTCTGTTCTTATAGTTCCAGGAGATTTGAAGCATCCATTTAAGGAACCCAGGGACAACTGGACAATTGAAATCTTAGAAGAAAACAGATCAGACACCAAAGAAGACAAGTAGCCCAGATGATCCAGCCTTCCAGACTTCCTCAATAGCTGTTTCCTCAAAAGTCTACAATCACAACACCACAACAACTCAAAATCTCTAAGATTGTTCAGCTCCACATTGTTCCAAGCAGAACTTCAGTAAATCCCTGAAGTTCAGCTTCCATCTCAAACTTCTTAGGACATTTAAATAGCTAAGCACAAAAGGACTGAACATCAAATGATTCTATTACCATTTGTAACCGTTTTCCCATTCTTATTTGGGCCCCAAACAGGTTTACTACATCCCAATCAGCACAAAGTCATTTTAAGGGAGCATTGTCACATCTCCAGAAGGTGAGGTAGGTGTTTTTCCCCCCTTTGGTCATTTGATGGGTTATAGATAATATTGTTATTTAGGGGGAGAGATTACAAGCTGTTAAATGGTCTTGTTAAATAGGTTTTGGAGGTTAGACTCAGGGACTTCTCTCTTTTTCTTTTCTGTATCCTTTTTTCTTTCCTATGTAGGAATGAACAGACTTGAGAAAAATGGGATATAGACATACTATAGGAATGATGAAGAAAAAAAGGACAGATTATTGAATATGCCCTTGTAACTTTGCATATTGATACAAAATTAAGATTACATTTTGCTAAACTGGTATTGATCTTTGTATATTGATGCAAAATTAAGATTATATTGGGCTGTATCAGTACTATATATTTCATACATAAGAGATTTTTACTTTGAGAATGAACTTTCTATGGGTTTTTCTAAGTTGTATAATTATGCCAGAGTCATTGTGATTTAATATGTTACTAATTTTCTTTGTTTTACTTGTGATATTGGCAATTAAATTCCATGCCTTTCACATATTGGACAATAATCCATCACTGAGCTACAGGCCCAATTCTTCTTAAAATTTTTGTTTAGAAAGACCCTAGAGGAGACTCCTAGCAGCAGGCGATATGTAGCCTGAAATCACCACTGCTTGTAGCCAGGTGAGATTTCCAGGGAAAGGAGGGAGAAACCAAACCACCGATAAAACCTTTGAACCAAAATTTGTTCTGCCTACAAGATGTGCAGGGATAAAGATGGAGTAGTGATTGAGAGGATTGGTCAACCAATGACTAACCGAACTTAAGACCCACTTGATGGGAGAGAGCCAACCCTTGACATTATTAATGATACTCAGGTATGCTTTTAGACAGGAACCTACAGATATCTAGCAGATGTTCAGCTTATTCTTCATGAGGGTCCCCTAAAAATTGAGGTGGTCTGTATCTGACTTGGTTGCCTGTCCTTGGATTCCGATCCCATAGCAGGGTTTCCTTGTCTGGCCTCAGTGGGAGCGACTCCTGCTGAGACTTGATATGCCAGGATGGGTTGGTACTCAAGGGGAGGTCTCAATTTCACTGAGGAGAAAGGGAGAGGAAATGAGGAGAGGGGGTTATGAGGGCGGGATTCGGGGAAGAGAAGGAAGCTGTTTGCGATCAAGCTATAAAAATATCAAAATAATTAAAAAAAAAGCAAACAGACACTAAGAAAGTCAAATAGCAGGTGTGCAACACTTCCCTTTGAGTTATTGGTCAGGGAGACATAGAATCCCAAAATAATACATTCTATTGTCATGGCCCCGTGCTTCCCACCATATGTCAATGATAAGGCTCTATGAAATCAGGTTGGTATTAACCAGAAAGCTTCCTCCCTGATGGCTTGCTTGCAAAGTGTGGAAGGCGGTTCACCAAATGCTGAATGAGAATAGCCATCAAAGTCTTACCTAGCTGTAAACCATTATACCTATAATAATTATTAGCCTAGGAAGATATGTCCATTGGTTCAATAGTCCCATGAGTACTTTTGGGGTACCCAATTCCATTCTGATTGTATTTAAGGCCAACTATATAGAGCTAAACTCATGACTGGTTCTGTAAATCTGTCTGAGAATCTGTAGTTGTGGAGGTCAAAGTACTATTGTTATTTCAGTTAATGAACACAATGTAAAACTACCTCCTAAATGCTTATATTTGTCATAATTAGTGGTTTTCATGCCTCATTGGATAACTTTCTTTTTGCAATGGATGGCATTTAGTTTACAAAAAAAGCATGTGACTATAACTACTAGTTTGAGAAAGCCTCATTGCATGCTTATATCCAATATTGGAATAAAATCACAAAACACTTTTATTATTATTATTATTATTGAGTAGAATGTCAGTAAGATTTTTCCACTCTTGGAGCAGAATTATACTTCTCCATCACTTCTAAGTAGTTTAGGATGCAGTCCTGCCCTACAAAGTTGTTGTAGTTTCTTAATCACTGCATGATTCTACTAGAGAATAAGGTAATTACAACACCAATTGCAAACAACAACATAAAAAAGTTTGGTGGTATCTAAAAACTGTTCTTATTACTAAATATTTCAATTGTGCACCTACTTTTATAAATTTATATATGAAACCTGTTAAAAAAAACCAGACCTCATAGCCAAAGACTATGAAGAACTGTTGTATCTGTATTATAACATGGATCTATAAAAGATCATATATGTAGATGGTAGGTTCTCTTCTTTAGAACATGTTAAGAGCTTAGTACTTTTGTGAAATATTATTTCTGAGATAAGTTTTACAATATATTTTAGTAATAAATTTAAAAATTCTTAAAGTAGTTTTATATCTTTCCATTATGATAAATTGTCAGGAATTTTTTGATTTTTTAACAGAATTCTACATATTCTATAGAGTAAATTGGTAAATTATAAATACATCCTAAAAAGACATATATTTACATTGCTATATCATCCATGAAAACAATGTTTTTAACGAATTTGTAAACATATCATGTATTTAAGTTTTGCAGTTATTTTCCAAAATTATCTTGAAGTGACATATTCATATTAGATTTGAGACTACTCCACATGTAGCCACATACCATATTTAGTCTTTCCTCCACTGGTTTCTTATCTCTGTACTTCTCCAGCTTATACTAATGTGCAGTAATTCAAAACCAGAGAAGCAAATAATGGAATTCTTCCACTTTCATTTTGTGACGGACAATTAGAATTGCCAGATTTGGGGAAGTGCTGGTGATTGAACAGAGCCTTGTATGGTCAAAGTGTAATTTTCACCACTGAGTTACACTCTCAGTCTTACAATTATTGATTTAATTTGAATACAGCCTGCAAAATTTGTATTTAGTTCAGTTGTTCTAATTCTTCTTTATTTTCTCCATCTGTCCCTCCAACTCTAAAACCTATCAAGCCCATTTCCATGTATGTAATATTTTCCTGTATATATGGGAATTAAGGTCTTGACTCATATAGTCTCTACATATCATTCTATTAGGAAAATTAAATTAAATGAAAACTTACCCTATAGGGACATCTGCCACATTTCTTTATTTCATTAAATGCTTTACTTCTACTTGTGTTTCCCTAACATTTTTGCAAACATCTTTAATATATAAGTTCACTTGGTTTCTTTCTTCATTTCTTCAAATATTTTTTCCAACATATACATATATGTAATTAATTTATCAGTTTATTTTTATTTTGTTTTTATTGCCATTTGCTCCTAAACTTGATGCTCCATATGGTAGTCCTTTACTACAGCTTTATAACTTCCTAAATCTCACACCAGACAAGATTTCATGGTGGTACTATCCCCATGGCTTGGGAAGTCAAATGTCCATAGTGAGGGAGGTAATAGGCACTAGGGTAGAAACTGCCATTGTTAATGTGCTTAGTGGTCATGCGGTTAAACCGCCTTCTGTGTACGTATGCGTATACCTGCAAATCTGGACTGCGTTACACTTTGATCACAGAAGCTTATTTTGAAATAGATGGTGTCAGTTACAAAGTGTACATTTGATCCAAATGCGGAAAATTCTGACATAGGGTACATGGGGTCCTCAGCTCCAACTGGTATACATACCTTGCAACCCTACACATAAGATACAGGGTATATCACATAAGAAAGGGCAAAAGGATTGTATGAGCCAGAGAAACAGAGCCATAGGGCTAGAAGTTATCGCCTAGACACAGCAGGGAAATTGTACCAATAATGGATCTTGAACAATGTGGTTCCCTGAACTATTTCATAAATGATACAGGTTTATGAAACAGTCTATTTGAGATTCCACAAAGTCCTATTCTAGATGAAGATCTACAGATTTTAAGTGAATACTAAGGCAGGGGAAATAATTTCCTCTATAGATAACTCCCTATTAGTGTTGTCTAAATTGAAGTAGTCATCTTTGGACATATGTACTTATGAGTACTCTGAACAGTCAGTGTGTAGTGTGTGTGTGTGTGTGTGTGTGTGTGTGTGTGTGTGTGTGTGTGTATAATAAATAAATAAATAGAATTACTTATAACAATCAGCTAATGGGGTGGTGTTAAGTACTCTAAATGTTAATTGGTCCTGTTTGCTGTCTGTTACTTAATTGATTCTGATAGCATAAATAAATACTGAGGCCTGGAGATTGGGCAAAGACAAAGATAGATGGGACTAAGGTTCGCGGGCTTTTTGGAAGATACAGAGCATCTTGGGAAGAGATTGCCAGAGAGAAGAAGCCAGGAGTAAACAAGGAAGTCATGCCATGGGGTAGATTATAGAAGATCCTTCCACATGGGCCTGGAACATTGGCTTAGCATAGAGAATAATAGTTCAAAGAAATGTATATATGGTTATATTTAGGTACTAGAATTATGAGCTAGCTGAGATGGGCTAGGATTGCACAATACCAGCCTAGGCTTATTAAGATCCACCTGGTGTCTGTGTGTATTCATTTATAATGGTGGGTTAAGGATTAACACCGCTGATCAATTAAAGATAATATAAATACTGGGTAAATAGTTTAATTAGCCATCTTTCTTTTTACAATCAGCAAAAGGTAATAATTCAAAGAAGAGGTCATGAAACTGGAAATGAGTGAAGGGACCAGAGGAATTGGAGAGACATGGGAGGAGTTGGCTTGGGCAACAGAAAGGAGTTGGTGTAGATGTTATACACATATCCAAAGCTCTCAAAATAGCACACTGAAAATAAAGGTAAAAAATATGTATGACACTTAAATGTTAGTTAAAAATATTTACTAAAATTTATCAAATAGTGAACAGAGAAAATGCCAATAATTCTGGAAAATTTCTCTTCTATAAGATTAACTATCATTGATTCAATTCAGAAATAACAAAATAATAATGTTTTAATTTTTAAATTAGAGTAAATATTTGTAAAGTGATATAATTAAGATGATCCTTGTGATTCCTGTCTCAAATTAAATAAAAACTTTTGTAAATAAATAAGGCTCTCTACCTGAAAGCAGATATGTTATCACTTTTGGAAATATATGTATATTTTAATGTTTTATTATTGTAAAATGTTTGTTACCTAGTTTATAAAACTGGGCTCTAGTTAGGTTCTCAGTATTATCTGCCCTGATACATGGAGAAGAGTTGATTTCTACAGTAAAAAGCAAAATACCTGTTGTGTAATTAGAATTTTTTTTCCTGTAGAATAAAACTCTTTGTTCTTTTAATGAGGAAAACTTTTCATCAGTATCATTGGGGAACAGTGGTGTCTTCCTAATCACCAAGCAAACATATGTTATTCCCTCAGAAAGCTATTAGCTAACATACAAATATAAACACCTGCTAATACTAATCACAAGAGAAATATTCAAGGAGGGACAGAGGTATTTTGAATTTCAAATTTGAATTTGAACCCATGTAATAGGGTGGGTTCATAATTTTTCCCATAATTTCGGGACTTAAAATTTCATTTTGCATGTACTAACCCAAAATTCAAGGTCACATATCATTCATAAAGACATATACAATTGTGTATGTATATATGCATCATGTAAAACACTTGGATGTGTAAGCTATCCCACGTTTTGTTCCATTTGTAATATATATATCTATAATGCATTAAATCCTCATGTGTGACACATAAAATATATCAAATATAATATATACAAATATACAGTATTTCTATATCGTATATACATATATATGATTCTTTGCCTGTTTCAGACTAAATGGAAACTTTTGAAAAAGAATAACAGTATTTCCAATTAACAATAGGAGAGCTACCAAATGATTTAAAAGAAAAAATATATGAAACTAGCAAATTATAAAAAATGAAAAATTGAACCTAATGATAAATACATTTTACAATATATTTAAAAGTATCATTTTTTTCAAAAATTCAAACTCACTTATACTTCTTAATAAATATGCATAATAATGTTATAAAACTATCTTCTAGCAAAATAACATTTATAATGAAATAATGATAGTTCATATTTTGCTTTGTTGCATTGTTGAAATTTGTTTACTATTCTTGTCTCTCTCTGTTGTACTCTCTCAATCTCTCTTTCCCTCTCACAAACATGCACTAATACTTTTTAAATGTATATCTCTAAATATTTACATAAAGAAGAAATACATGATATCTGCCCTCTCTTACTCATCCTTTTAAACCATTTACTCTCTCAACAAATCACCTTTCTATCCATAACACATATATAAGTGTGTATATATATATATGTGTGTATATGTATATATATATATTTCTAAATGTAGTTTCTACTTATGAGGGGAAAAAGAGTGATATTTATCATTGACTCTGTATTATTTCACTTAGCATGAATAATTCTGCAGTAGTTACAAATGAAGCAAGTATCTATGTGGTATGTTGAGTTTGAGTCACCTAACATATACTAAGGGGCTAGGATGGTTGGACACTAGGTAGCTAGAGTCTCATAGTTAAATTTTGAGTTTTTTAGGAATTAAGAGGGTGTTCTGGATCTAAAAAGATGTTTTTTTAAATTGTGATACAAGTTAGGATAGAAGCTAAGTTGGATATAGAACTTTAAACTCATGGAGATGATTGGACAGTGGAATTTTAAAGTCAGGTGGCAAATACGTATGGACTGGACACTGGGAATGTATGCTAAGCTTTATAATTCTCATAATTGTGGCCTAATTGTTTTTGTTGTTTTGTACTGTATTTGTTGGTATAAGTTGGTATAAGAGAAAGAGCCATTTGTTGGACTGAAAGGGGGGGCTGTTGGGGGGGAACGATATACCTTAAACTTAAAAAAAAAATGTAAGTGGATGGGGTTGTTGAGGGGGAAGAGGGTGTGAGCGTGAGACCAGAGAGGGGTGTAAGGAAGGGATTGCAATTGAGATGTAACTTGAAGAAATAAAAAAATAAAAAACGAACAAACATATAGGTAATAACCTATGACTACATACCTAATACCTATAATCTAATACCTATAAACATTTAATGCTGAAGAGCACCTAAGCAATCTTGTTTTAATGCTCTTGAAAGAACAGTAAGATTATCTAGTGCATATCCATGAAGGTACCTTGGTCAGCCTCTATCTCCAGGCACACTTCTTGTGTTCACAGTCTGGCTCTGGCAGTCACAACAATCTTATCTTCAGTTTGGTTTACCTTCCTCCAGGCCTAGCATTGCAAATTGACTTATGTGGTCAATTTGTTTCAACTGCTCAATTTGGGGCCGGCTTCCATCATACACAGCACAAATGTTATGGCACATGTGGCCTAATCTGTCCATGGATACCTCATGCTGCCATTTAAACTAGCTGTGTTCCCTCAGGATAGCTGCTACATTGTCTGGCTTAGACTTTCTCTGTGGCCTTGTCTTGATTTAAATGCCTGTAGTGGGTCCCTGGCTTCCTCCACAGGGTTCTATCTCTACAGTGTCCTCAGAACTATAGCCTCTACCTCTGAAGTCTCCTCACAGCCCATGCTCTCACTTTGGGCCGGTGCTGTCACTGACCCCAGGCTCTTTTCAGTTGCTTTGCTCCTGCTGCTGGGGCATCAGCCAGTTTCAGCTTTCCCAGGCCACTGTGACTGTCTCTGATCTCCTCAGCCCAAGAGCACCTCACACATTGTTCAGTTCATTCGCTTGCATATGTTAGGCCACTCAGCCTCCTGGCATCATTTATCTCTGCAGCTTCTCACAGCCTTCTTGGTCTAGGTGGCTCTTGGTAAGAGTCCCTTTCCAGGGCTTTTATTTACCTGCTGCTTATTACCTCAGGGCTCACACTATATGAGCCTGGCCTCAGGGCAGATGGCATACATAGCTTAGTCTCCACAGAGCTCCTTTCTCCTCCTCCATGGGGGCTGGATGGCTTATATAGGTCATGGTCTTGTGATCTTTCGAGGTCTTACCCTTTCTTGTACTATTTGGCAGTTTCTGCGACTTATATGCTGTCCATGCCCAACCACTAAGTGCCTGTCTGCAGGCCTCAGACCAATCTGGGCTTTGCCCACCTCGGCCCCAAGTCATGACCAGTGCTACACAGATGAAAGCTTCAGCCAGAGTCTTTCAAAATGTGGCTGTATTGAGAATCCTTCCTTCAGTTTCCTGGGCTTTGAAAAGAAAAGGTCCATGTACTACCAGGAGCCAGGCTCATTGGCATACTACTTCACTGAAGAAAACTAATTCCAATTATGTGCATATATGTGTGTGTGTGTGTGTGTGTGTGTGTGTGTGTGTGTGATTGCATGTAATTGTACATATAAAGAGAGTAGAATTTCTGTGCCACAGTACATGTGTGATAGTGGGAGGACAACTTGTGGATATTAGTTTTTCCTTCTACTACATCGGTCTACAAAATCAATCTCAGACTCTTGAGATGTGGCAAGGGCCTTCTTCCACTGAGTTATCTTGTTGGCCAGCCTGCATTATTGTTCATTTCCACCAACAGAATATATGGCTTCCTCCTTCCCCACATCTTCATTAGCATTGTTTTCTTAATAATGGCCATTCTGACAGCCACAAGATGATACACAGAAGCAGTTTTAAATTTTCATTTTCCTCATTACTAAGGATGTGTAACACAGTTTTCAAATGTTTATGAAACATACTTTTCTGCCTTGCGTAAATTGTTGGTTTTGTGTGTGTGTATGTGTGTGTGTGTGTGTGTGTGTGTATACAGTATGTTGAACCAGGCCAGAGGTTAATGCTGAGTGTCTTTCTCTATCACTATTCACTTTATTCCACCGAGATAGGGATTCTCAGTGAACCTGGAGCTTTGTTATTTTGGCTTGACTGTCTGACCAGATAACACTTCTTTATGTCCATCCAGTTCAAGGATTCTTATTGACATTAATGCAATAAATATTATATGGGTTTGATCCAACTCAGGTCCTCATTCTATTAAAACTATATCATAACGATAAGTACAAAAGTCAGAAAATTTTCATGACTTTTAAACTTAGACAGTAATTTGTTTGTATTGCATAATTAGCATGTAATTTTTTTTGAGGAAAATGCTGCAAAATGTACCTTAAATTAATATATTTCAGATAATTGGTGATGAGCACTGAACTCAGCATGAAAAAGTAAATTGCAAGGAAAAATACTCATATAAAATAAAGTACACATATGAATAATTATTGAACATTTCCTGTTATTCTATTTGCATTACATTGTACTAGGTTTCCATAAGGCCCTCAAATGCCCTCCAGTTTTACCTGTGCTTTCCTCATCCCCTCCCTCTTGTCACCTGACCCTCCCATTCTCTTCCCTCCTCTAGATTCTAGCCCACCAATAAAATGTGTTATATTCCCCCCCTCTAAGCGATATCCATGCGGCTCTGTCATTCTTCCCTTTATGCCTGTCTTTTCTGGGATATGGACTGTAGATTGAGTATCATTTATTTAATTACTGACATCCAGATGTAAGCTAATGCATACCACATTTATCTTTCTGAGTCTGAGTTATTTCACACAGGAATAATCTTTTACATTTTTATCTATTTGTAAGCCAATTTCATGGTGTCATTTTTTTTTCACAGCTGAAGAATATTCAATTGTGTAAATACACCACATATTTTATGCTTCAGTTGAGGGGAACCTAGGTTATTTCCAATTTTTGGTTATTATGAATAGAGCAGCAATGAACATTGTTGAGTAAGTGTCCTTTGGATATATGCCCAAAAGTGGGATAGATGGATTTGAGGTAGATCAATTTCCATCTTTCTGATGAGCCACCATAATGATTTTCATAGTGGCTGTAAAAGTCCATACTATCACCAACAATGGAAGAGTATTCCCCTTGCTCTACGTCCTTGTCAGCATGAGCTTTCAGTTATATTATTCTCTGTTATTTTGTTATGTAGAAGATGGAATCTTAAAGTAGTTTTGATTTGGATTTCCCTTATAGCAAAAGATGTTTTACAGCTTTTCTTTGCTTCTAAGCAATTTGAGTTTACTTTATTGAGATTTTTTTAACTGTGTTATATGGTTTTTTGATATCAAATGTCTAAAATTCTTTACATAGTTTTGATAGTATTCTTCTATTGTATGTGGAGTTGGTGAAAGTCTTTTCCATTCTGTAGGCAGCTGCTTTTTCCAAATGATAGTGTCATTTTTCATGAAAAAAATAATTCAATTTCATACGGTCCCCTTTATTAATTGTTGATCTCGGTGTCTTTGGTAACTGTGTTCTGTTCAGTAAGTCTTCTCCTGTGACAATGAGTTCATGGCTATTCTCCATTTTCTCTTTTACTAGATTCAATGTGTCTTATTTTATATTGAGGTCCTTGATCCACTTGGACCAGAGTTTTGTACAGGATTATAGATATGAATCTATTTATATTCTTCTACATGCACCCATCCAGTTAGATGAGCACTATTTGTTGAAGATACTGTCTTTTTTCACCCAGTGTGCATTTATACTTTAATTTAAATAATACACAGAGTCCAATTTGTCTTGACACACAACAGAGAGAAATAAGTTTGGTAGGTTGTTTATATGTGTTTATTTGGACTGGGTTTCTGCCCCTTCTTTCTCACTTTTTCATGATCTCAACTACAGAAAATTTTCTATGTTAACAAGATGAAGAAGAGAAATAGAAAGCCATGTTTGTTTTTATGAAACATGATAAAAAAAAGCTGGTGTCCATAGGTGTATTGATTTATATCTGGGTAATCAATCTGATTCCATTGAAGAACTTGTTGATTTTATGACAATACTATGCTGTTTTTATTACTTTAGATTTGTAATACCACTGAAGATCATGAATGATGAAACAATGCTATTCGTTTATTGCTCAGGATTGTTTTAACTACTCACCATTTGTACAGTTATGAACATTAAAATATCTGCAAATGATAAATGATGATTAATGTTATCTATTAAGAAATGGCTAAAATCATTTGCATTTCATCATCAAACCAAGCCATTACTGAAAATAACATTAAAAGTTATTTGAAATAATTCAAAACAATCAATTTTCTAAGAATTCAGCTCAAAATATGACAAAAATATGTACATATAAGTCCACAGTTGGAAAGAATGATGGAAAATGCATATCTTTTGAAATACAACAGATTCTAGAGGCAGATCTACATGCATCATTTTTATTTATAGCAAAGGCTTCATTGCAGTTCAGTGAAAATATATAGGGTGTCCAACAAATGGCAAAAGGACAGTAGGATTATATTCACACTACACTCATCTTCAATACATCTTTTGTACATATATTTGTTTATTTTCCAAACAAACTGGTTTCTTAAAGAAAACATGAAAAAATATGTTATGACTTAAGATTACTTAAGCAAAAGATAAAAAGGGATGATTAATTGATTATACTATAAATTTTTATTTTAATTTTGTGAAGAGTATATCTTACAAAAGTGTATCTGAAAACCAAACATCAAGGCAAGTTATATATTTGTTTATTTATTTACTTATTTATGCTGAGTAGAAAATACATGGCCTTGTACATTCTAACCACAATGTCCACTACAGCCTATGATGTTTGCTAATATAGATAGTTGTGAAACAAAATGAAAATAAATCCTGGAGAAATTGTCTAGTCATTACCTGAGTTTGGTTCACAGTAACAGACAGGAAGATGAGGAGGAAAGGCTATCATGCAAAGTATTTCTGACAAGACTTGTATGTTTGTCAAGATGACCTTACATCAAATCCACACATTACAGAAGTCCCACATGTATAGCTCTCTAGTTTTGTCACTCCCTGAATGAGAGTCTATCCTGGAAGTGTGGGTGCCCTAAGCATGCATTAGTAAAATTTGGGGTACAGTAGCTGGGCTTGCCAGTCACTTGACATTTGTACTGTTGCATAGGTGAAAAGTACATGTGTATGGGCAACACATAATATGATTAGCAAGGGAAGACACATATATGATGTGTGTGTGTGTGTGTGTGTGTGTTAAAAAACTAAACTAAAACAAAAAAGACATTCATGTGCTAACCTGATATGATGGGCTAAACTGAAGACAAAATTGTCAGTTATTAAAGCATCACAAGTATAAATAAATTAATGAATCCTGTGTCTTTAATTTTGAAACTGTATCCATTATCATTAAGAATATCAAGATAGTTAATTCAGCTCAATATTAATTAATCACAACTCTGAACTGCCTGTGAGATTTTTCTACAGATAAGGCAACATGAGAAGAACACAGCAAAGAGAAAAAAGCTGTGCATGTTTAGTATATCATACCAAGGTTTACTAAGGTAGAACATTAATACTTCAAGAGTATTTCTAAAATTTTTATTGTAAGAATTTTATTTTTCTATGATTTATTTTTAAGGATGAGTTGAACTAAAATGATAGCTGAAGGAAGATAGTCAAACTCATCTGTAAACTTAAGACTAAAATGACTGCAGATGTGTTAAGGAAGAAAAAAGTCTTCAGACCTCATAAAATGGCTGTTATATTAATATTTACTCCTTCATATCAAACCCACTCAAAATTGAGAGTTTTAGCAATTTATTCATTTTTCAAATTTGGAACTATCACTACGATTATGTTTTTGTCTTATGTGGCTGAGTACTGTTATCATTTAGCAGTGAGCAAAAACTGGGGAGAATGTTGATCTCATGTGATCACTGTGTGTGTCCTCTAAAGCATAGAAGATCTCAGTAAGAAGAGAAGAAGCCAGAGGACCAGGAGGGAGTACACATGCCATGAATTTGAGAAAAGAAACTCATGCCACGTGGCCTAGAACATCAGCATAGCATGGAGAAAAACAGCCCAGGGGATGTATGAATATATGGAAAGTAGAAATAGCTAGCTTAGATGGACCAAATTTGCTATGCCAGGCCATAGGACACCAAATGAAGCTGTGTTACCTTTTTTTTTTTTTTAACCATTGTCTCTGACTGGCTAAATAAATGCTGAGGACTGAGACTGGGCAAAGTCAGAGATAGGCAGGACTAAGGTTCTCCAGCTTCTGAAGCAGAGAGGTTGATGGGTAGGACCTTAAGAGGAAAAGAAGCCAAAAGGAGAAGGAAGAAAGAGAAAAGAACCTCATTCCATGTGGCCTGGAACATCAGCATAGCATGGAGAATAACAGCCCAGGGGATGCCTGTATATTGGGGTCATATTTGGGTAATAGAATGAACTAGCTTAAATGGGCCATGATTACTCAATTCAGACTAAAGCTTGTTAAAATACATATGGTGTCTGTGTGCTAATTTATAATGGTGGGTTAAGGATTAACACCACCAATCAATTAACTTTAATATAAATACTGGTAAATATTTTAACAATTTATTTCTACAAATCCAAAACATTACAAAATGCTATGAATATTATTCTGTGCTTAAATTTAAAAAGCTGACAAATAATAAAGTTCACGAAGTGATGGAAGTAATGAATATAATATTCATGCAACAGTTTAGTGATAATATTTGATATGTGAGAAATGAATATCAAAGAGGTTTGTAGGAGCCCTGACAAACAGCCCTATTCCTTTCATTTCAAACAGTATGTTAGTAAGTTAGTTTATGCATATATGATATATATGTATGTAGGCATGTATAGCTTATACAATATTTTATAAAAACTTATGTCACAGATTTTATTTGTAAATATTTCATATAGAAATATATTTATAATTTATACTAACATAATGTATATTGTTTAAAGGAGACAGAGTGCAAGAAAATCAAAACCTAACAGAGGTCCTAATTGTTTACTAATACCAATTTTTCATGATGTGTTCAATCTTGATTGTTTATATTTCTCAGTCCAGGATTTTGATACTAGCCTATAGACATACAGTCTCAATATGTAGTTACTAATCCTTATACAACAAGAGTTTTCCTGGGGATATGCAAAACATGCATTAGACATACAGTCTCAATGTGAGTTGCTAATCCTTGTTGTACAACAAGAGTTTTCCTGGGTATATGTAAACCATAGATCTATTCACTCCATATAGGAAACCCATGACACATTGGATACCACCAGCATGCAACTTGGTGAACCATAAGTTTTATTGGAGTAACTTACAGGAATAAGGGTGAAGGGTTAATTACAGAAGAAAAAATGACTCAAAGACAACTGCATCACCAAGACCCACCCCAGCATGGGGGACAACTCACTAAAGCTGGAAACCTGTAGTACACAGTACAGCCACCAGCCATCTCACCTGGTCAGATTCTCCTTTTCAGGTGACTGGGTTGAAATCTCTTCTCGGCAACTCATATGGTTTCCGCTTCTTCCAGGAAGCTAGTCATTTCTCAGAATCTTTGTTGCTGTATGGGTTGTCGGATACTCTGTTAAGTCTTTATTGTTTACTCTGTAAGAAAACAACCTAGTTAATATGATCAGTTTCAGTGAGTTCCTAAGTTATTTTGAGTTATTTACCTTCTGGCTTAAGAAATTTCCCTGCAGGATAAAATGTTTCAATCTCGGAGTCAGCAACTATCCAAAAATCCTCAAAAGATTAATATTGTTAAGCCTTTATCTCCCATGAAATAATGAAAATAGTGAGACCTAAATTGTAGACAGGTTAGAATAAGAAATTACCTCACAGAGGAGAAGTAAATGTGTGGAATAGGGAACTTTGGATAAATCTGTGAGTATGCAGTAAGATATGAATTTTCAAGGGTTTAGAGGAAAAATATATAAAAGGAGCAAATGCAACTTACAAATAACTGTTCCTTGCAATCACTTCTTGTTACTTGCTGGAAGACTGAACTATGCAGTTCTCCTAGGAAACACAGGTAGAGGAATCTATATGCAGGTATAAACCACTGTGGAGATTTATTTGTTACTTGAAAAACACTGTGTGTTAAAAAATATTTTTTTTGTTTTGAGTTATTTTAATCTTAATTCAGCATCACTTGGAAAAAAGTTTCATGGTATTTGCAACAGGTTCATGACCTTAGGTACATTATTTCTGACTTACTTCCATTTCACTTCCCAAAGAACTACCAACCCCTATTTTCCCAAACAGTTCACTTGATTTCTCCAATTCCCCTTAAATATGGGCAAAAAGAATTTAGTTAAAATGGGTTAAAATCATATTACTTACCAAAGTATCTCCCATCATTATCTCTAGTTTGTTATTCACAAATATTTATCATTGGAGAGTTCCAAGATAGTGACCACCATGCACGGTTTCTGTGTAGCTGGAAATTGTGCTCAGTCACTTTGGACCGATTGCTCGGTCTGTTTCCAACTTGAAAATTCAGACTGTATCTGTATTTTCCACAAGAATGCTGGTAAAGCCATTTTCCTGAAAAGTGCTCCTGGACTGCAGGGACAGCCAACCACTGCTCCTCTGCCCGAGACCTGAGAAGGGCCATCAAGCCTATTAATATGCATACTAGGCCTCCAGTCCTTAAATCTATCCAACCTCAGAAGCTCTGTCTTCTTCTGGAAAGGGCCTGTAGCTGAACAACACAGAGATTTGGCCTCCAGTCCATGGACTTGTGTGACCTCTGGAGGTGATCTGCTGGGACCAGGAAAGCACAGGAGTGTAGCAGTGAGCCACTAGGACCAAGGAGGAGCTCAGGTAGAATAGTGAGATGCCAGGACCGGTAAGATGAGTAGGAGAAGCGGCTGGCACAATTCCCCTCAGCTCTGCCCACAATCTGGGAAAGGGATGCCTGCAACAACACACAGATTAGACTTTCAGGCTATGGATCTTCTGGACTTCTGGAGGTGAGCTGCCTAGACCTAGGAGGCAGGTGGGTGGAACAGTGAGCTTCCAGGACTAAGGTGACGTGTTGGCAGAACAGCCAGACCCTAACAACTTCAGGTCTGCCATTCTGTAAAGAGCTGCCAGGCCAGAGTGACACAGAGATTAGGCCTCTGGTTCACAGATCTACCAGACTCTCAGAGGTGAGCGGCTGGGACAAAGAAACTCAAGATCACCCAGATTAGACACCCCCTACCACAGTCCCCTACTAGTGGATCCAACTGAGTCAGAACAGCAGAGGTGAGTATCAGGCTAATCCCTGGGACCCAGCCTCTTGCTCTACCCAGCACCCAAAGAGGCCTGCCATTCCCAGGAGCAACCAGCCTCTAGCCCAGGGCTATATGCATACTCCCAAAAAGTTCAGTGGGAAACAGGAACAACCACTCAACAACAGACACAATCAGATGGCAAGAGGTCAGCATAAGAACAAAATCAACAAAACCTAGGGCCAAACAGAACCACAAGAACACAGCTATCCTACAGCTGCAAGCCCTGGATATCCTATCACACCTAAAGCACAAGTAAATGATCTTAACTCTGAGATTAAGAAAATAATAGAAGCCTTAAAAGAAGAAAATGAATCTCTTAAAATTTTAAGGAAATTGTAATCCAACAGACTAAAGTAATGGAGAAATTCATTAAAAATCCAGAAAAACACAAATAAACAAGAGAAGGAAGGGGGCAGGGAGTCTTCAAAGAAATGGAGGTAAAGACAATCAAGCTGTAGAAGGAAATGTATAAAACCATTAATGACCTGGAATTGGAAATGGAAGACATAAAGAAAACACTAGCAGAGGCAATCCTGAATTGGAAAACCTAGAAAAGAGGAGAGGAACTACAGACACAAGCATCACCAATAGGACTCAAGAGATGAAAGAGAGAGTCTCAGGAGTAAAAAAATTCAATTGAAGAAATCTATTCATTCCTCCAAGAAAAGGAGAAATCTAAAAAAAAAATCCCTCACCCAAAACATCCAAGAAATTAAGGACTCCATGAAAAGTTAGAACCTAGGAATAATAGGAATAGAAAAACAAGGCTCTTGACTCCAAGGATCAGAAACAATTTTTAACATAATCATAGAAGAAATTATCCAAAACCTAAAAAGAAGAGATGCCTATATATGTTCAGAAGGCTTACAGTATAACAAATAGATTAGACCAGAAAAGATATCTGCCCCATCATGTAATAAGTGAAACAATAAATGTATAGGACAAATAAAGAATATTATAAGCTGCCAGAAAAAAATAAGCCAAGTAACATATAAATGCAGACCCATCAAAACCATACTGGACTTGTTAGCTACTATGACAGTTTATTATAGATATTCTCTAAGCTACTAGTAATCAAGTTGTTAAGAGACAAAGATGTTTTCTTAACTTAAGATTTTTTGATATCGAGACATGTCAGCTCCTGACAGCACACCCTATTCTACTCCAAGTAGAAGATGAGCATCGAAGAATCTCCAGTGGGAGAAGATTGAATTGGTGGTAAGCCTTTCTCTTGGCAAGAAAAGCCCCTTGCTTCAACTGTAGACAGACTTCTGTCCAAAAAGGACAAAATTGGAAGCAGGTAAGTCCACAGCCTAGCTCTGCCAAGACAGGGTAGGTAAGTCCTTCATAATTCCTGCTCTACAATCAATGTCTGTCAGAGAAACGGGGCCAAATGGCTGAAGATCGATGCTGTAATGTATGGAGAGAAAATGGGAACTGTCCAGGCAGCCACTGGTATGTCATTTCTTAGTTTTGGAAGCTGCAGGCCCTGCACTTCTTATATAATCAGATATATTTATCCCTCTCAGGTCTCTGAGGTGGTTGAAGAATAGATAGCTAGAGTCTCATAGTTAAATTTTGAGTTTTAGGAATCAAGAGGGTGTTCTGGATCTAAGAAGATATTTTTAAAATTGTGAGGCAAGTTAGAATGAAAGCTGAGTTAGATATAGAACTTTAAACTCATGGAGATGTTTAGATAGTAGAATGTTAAAGTCAGGTGCCAAATACATATGGACTGGACATTGGGAGTTTATGCTAAGCCGTATAACTCTTATAATTGTGGCCTATTTATTTCTGTTGTTTTGTATTGTATTTATAGTTACAAGAAAAGGAACCATTTTTTGGACTGAAAGGGAGAGCTGTTGGGGGGAAAAAGAAATACCTTAAACTAAAAAAAAAAAAAAAGGAAGAGGATGGAGGGTTGAGGGGGAGGAGGGTGGAAGAATGGGACTGGAGGGGGGAGTAGGGAAGGGATTGTGATTGAGATGTAACTTGAAGAAATAAAAAACAAATTATTAAAAAAATAAAAATAAAAATAAATAAAAGCATAAAAAAGATAGAGAATTTCAGACTAATTTTTCTTATGAACATCAATGAAAAGATTCTCAATAAAATAATTACAAACTGAATCCAAGAATATATCAAAAGTATCATATACCATGATCAACTAGGCTTCATCTCAGGGATGCAGGTATGGTTCAACATATGAAAACCCATCAACATAATCTATCATATAAACGAGCTGAAATTTAAAAACCATGTGGCCATCTCTTTAGATGCCAAAAAAGCATTCACCAAAATACAGCATCCCTTCATGTTAAAAGAACTTGGAAGACCAGACATAAAGGTCCATACCTAAAGATAATTAAGTTAATACAAAGAAAGCCAGTAGTCAACCTCAAATTAAATGGTGAGAAACTTAAAGTATTTCCACTAAATTCAGGGACAAGGACAGGATGCCCATTTTTTCCATATCTTTTCAGAATAGAACTTGATGTTTTACTCCAGCAATAAGACAACTAAAGGAGATCAAGGAGATACAAATTGGAAATGAAGAAGTCAAAGTATTCCTGTTCTGCTGAGGTTTCTGTTGTCCATTTGTCCCTGGATTCCTTGAATGGATGCTTTAAATCTCCTGGAAAGATAAGAAATAAGATTTTTTGATATCAAGACATGTCAGCGCCTGACAGCACCCCCTACTGAACTCCAAGTAGAAGATGAGCATCAAAGAATCTCCAGTGGGAGATGGTTGAATTAGTGGCAAGCCTATCTCTTGGCAAGAAAAACCCCTTGTTTCAACTGTAGACAGAATGCTGTCCAAAAAGGACAAAACTTGGAAGCAGGTAAGTCAACAGCCTAGCTCTGCCAAGACAGGGTAAGTAAGTCCTTCATAATTCGTGCTCTACAATCAATGTCTGTCAGAGAAATGGGCCAAATGACTGAAAATCGATGCTGTAATGTATGGAGAGAAAATGGGAACTGTCCAGGCAGCCACAGGTATGTCATTTCTTAGTTTTGGAAGCTGCAGGCCCTGCACTTCCTATATAATCATATACATTTATCCCTTTCAGGTCTCTGAGGTGGTTGAAGAATAGATAGCTAGAGTCTCATAGTTAAATTTTGAGTTGTTTAGGAATCAAGAGGATGTTCTGGATCCAAGAAGATGTTTTTAAAATTGTGATGCAAGTTAGTATGAAAGCTGAGTTAGATATAGAACTTTAAACTCATGGAGATGGTTAGATAGTAGAATGTTAAAGTCAGGTGCCAAATATATATGGACTGGACATTGGGAATGTATGCTAAGGAATATAATAAGGCATATATATATAAGGCATATAATTATGATATAATTTATCATAATTGTGGCCTATTTACTTCTATAGTTTTGTATTGTATTCATTGTTATAAGAGAAAGAACCATTTGTTGGACTGAAAGGGGGAGCTGTTGGGGGGAAAAAGATATACCTTAAACTAAAAAAACAAAAAAGTAGAGGATGAGGGTTGAGGGGGAAGAGGGTGGCAGGGTGGGACTGGAGGAGGTAGTAGGGAGGGTATTGTGATTGAGATGAAACTTGAAGAAATAAAAAATAAATTATTAAAAAAAGAAAGGGGAACACTCCACTACTGGTGGGAATACACACTTGTACAATAATTTTGGAAATCAATCTGGGAATATCTCAGTAATTTGGGAATAGTTCTACCTCAAGACCTAGCAATATTACTCCTGGGCATATATCCAAAATTTCTTCACAAAACCACAAGGACATTGGCCCGATTATGTTCATAACTGCTTTATTCATAATAGCCAGAAACTGGAAAAAGCCCATATGTCCTTCAACTGAAGAATGTATATAAAAACAGAAACAAAAAAAACTGTGTTACACTTATGCAATGGAATACTACTCAGCTATCAGAAACAAAGAAATCATCCAATTTGCAACCAAATGGATGGAACTAGAAAAGCTCATCCTGATTGAGATACCCCAGACCCAGATGGCTACACATGGTATGCTCTCACTTATAGCTGAATATTAGCCACATAGTATAGGACAAGCATCCTACAACCCACAGACCTAAAGAGACAGAAACCTAGCATATCTATCCTGTGAGAAATTCTAAGCAGCAGCGGGTCATGGGCTTTGTTGCCTAATATTAGAGCACCTTACCCTATCTGGGCTGTCATGAAAATTCCCAGTGGAAAAGAAAGCTCTTAGAGCTCATGTGACTGATGAACTGAGCAGGGTTGTTATGTGGGGGCTTCCCTCATCTGAGGAGAATGAAAGGAGGGAGAGGTGGAAGTGAGTAGGAGGGTATGTCCAGGAGAGCAGGAGAGAGGGACCTGTGATCTAGATGTAACATGAAAAATAAATTAATTATCAAAAATATTTATCTTAGTGTTAATTTTTATTAATCATCACAGTAGCACACAAAACAGTTGTTGGCAATCACTTTCTCAGGCATATTGAGCTTGGTACTTATGTGCTTTAAATTCATCTTGCTGACATAGAAAAATAAAAGAAAATTCTGACATAGGTTATTATGCCAATTATTAAATTTATCTGTATATTTGCATTTTTGAAATCACAAATGAAAATACTAAAAACTCAGAATAGTATTTCACATGTATTAAAAGGAAAATATATGCAATTACTAACCCATAATACACACTTATGAATGAGTGCTATGATTTTCTGTTCAATGCATACCCATGATTTTAATGGCAATTCAGGGATTTATGAAACAGGATTTTAGGTTTTTTTTTTTTTTAAGTACATTCAGGTGATCTGAAAAGGGAAATGGGAAAACACGGGGGAACTTTTAACTTGAAAGGGTGGAGGCAGGGGAATATAGAATCTGGACAGAAGAATAAATAACTCTAAGGATGTTTACAAAAGCTATAGGAAAAGGTTGTGTCACTTTTGTGTCAACTAGCATGACTTGCTCCTGAAACCTTGACTGAGGCTGTGATGGAATGAAGAACGAACAGACACAAACACATAGACACACAGACACACAGACGGAGATGCTGGGATTAAATAGGTTTGCTGCCTCTGCTGAAGTAACACTATGTGGGCAGCAGCATGGAATTTCAGCCTATTTATTATGTACAGCATGAGAAGGAGTGGTTAGTGTAACCGATCTTTTAAATTATTATTTAACTCTTATTTATTACTAAATTCACTTATAACAAACACCAACAATTTCTTAACTATTAATCCTATAAATTCCTACAACCCCTTTAACCTATCCACTAAACCTATTGATAATTATAACAACTACTTTCATAACCTTTTAGAATGATACAGTTTCTGGGGCAGGTCCTCAGTCGTCAGGAACACAGTCTTTGCTGTAGATTCTTTAACGCACCTAGCAGTCATTCTTCTGGATCTCTCAGATGCAGGTTCGTCAGGGTAAGTTGGTTATTGCAGTCTCACCTTAAATAAGGCTTCATGCTTTCTTCTCTGTGGGAGACCCCAGCCGTCTGCAGGCCAACTTACTTCTTTTGAATCAAGAACTCAGCTGCTCTGCCTCTGTCCTTAAAGCCAGGCACAGTTTCCCCTAGGCCACTGATCAGACAGATCAAACCCCTCCAGGCAAAAGCTGAGCCACAGGGTCCAGTCCTTGGCCTTTTGGTGTCTTGCTCAGGCTTTCTTTGCTCACTGGCTTCTTTCTGCTTCAGGGAGAGAGCTGGCCATCAATGGTCAGCTCTTTTTTCAGCAGGACTCTTGGAGCTCTCTAGCATCAGGGGCCTCTTCTTCTTTCTGGGCTCCATGCACTGTCCTTAAATAGGAGGAACTCTGTTTCAGCTTAATTTGGGCTCCGCCCACTTAGCAGCTGAAAACAATGTCAGGCCAGATACTTTGTTTCTTCAAGTCCATTAAGTCTTTCCTGTTTTCCTGACTTCAACCTTGTTTTTCAGTCTATTGAGTCTTTCCTGTTTTTCCTGACTTCATGCTGATAATGCTGTTCATGCCCCGAATTAAGAGACAGTATCAGAAACTCCTATATATTTTCTAAATCTAATTTATCTAACCCCTACAGGTTAGCTAATCTCTTCAGGAGGTCTCTGTAGAGGAAGAGTCTCACATTTCTGTCATATCATCTAGAAGAAGGAAGCTGCAGTTTCTAGTATTTACACACACAGGTCAATCATTCATAAATGCTTTTATGCTGCATCAAAGAAAATTTTGCCATATCTTTGATACTCATTTGATCCTTGTCAATAATACACATTCACTATGGATTTACTTAAAATGAACAATACATGTGTGTGTATGTATATAATATAATATAATTAAAATAATAATTGAAATTATGTCCCTTGGAGTGACAATGCTCCCCTAAAAGCCATTAGTTTATCTAACACATCCCAGAGCCAAGTACGGGTAATTCCAGTTATTGGTCTGAGAGCCCAAGAGATTTCCCAATATTGTAAGCAACAGCTTTTGTTCTTGACTGCTAGTTCACTTTTATTGTGAATCTCTGTATATGTAGAGCTCACAAGCTGAGTGTGTGGTAAGCATACTACCCAAGTATGCTATGCCTTGTTTTTACCTCAAGGGATATGTGAACAAACATTGCTTCACCCAAGTTAGGGCATGGACCACAAAATAAAGAAATATTTCCAATCAGTTCTATCTTGGTGAACAAATGAATGTCTTGTGATCATTTGTAGTAACATGTGTGTAGGAATTTATAGATACATGGATAAATCAAAGCTTATGTTCCAACACACAAGACCAAATCCCTGGAGATTTGGGGGAAAAAAAAAACTTGTCTACTCTAACAAAAAGGACTCCTCCTTCCAGCGATGATTTATTATTTTTATGACCTTTGGCAGAGTTGGGGTTTGAAAATCCTGTAAACTTCAGAGCTTCCCCACTCTCCTAAGTTTTATGAGCTTCCTGTGTTTGTTGAGACACCCTTTTTAAAGAAGAAATGTCAAAATGTTTCAATTAAAAAGCAATAGATCCACATAAAGGGAAAAATTTTAGAGAAAATGTAGACTAAACCTTATAATGTAATCCAAATATGACAGTGCTGTGTTCTATTTTCATTTTTTGCTTGTTAGACTCGATCTCTAATATATCTTTTCTTCTGGTTTGATTTTTCAATTATGTCTTTCTATTTCGCTTTCTATATTGTCTTGAAACAATGACAATTTTTTTAAATACTTTATTTTTTTTTCTTCAAGTTACATCTCAGTCACAAACCCCTCCCCATTCCCCCTTCCTATCCCGCCCTTCTGTCCTCTTCCCCCCAGAAGTTTCCCCTTTCAGTCCAACAGATGGTTCCTTCTCTTATAACAGTAAGTATTATACAAAACAATAGATATAACTATGCCACATTTATGAGAGTAAATTGGCCCAGTATACCTTCCCAATGTCCAGTTTATACATATTTGGCCCCTGACTTTAACATTCTACTATCTAACCAACTCCATGAGTTTAAAGGTCTATATGTGACTCAACATTCATACTAACTTGCAACACACTTTTAAGAGTATCTTCTTAGATCTATAACACCCTCTTGATTCCTAAACAGTTCAAAATTTAACTATGAGACTCTAGCTGTCTATTCTTCAACCACCTCAGGGACCTGAGAGGGATAAATACATTTGCTTATATAGGAAGTGCAGGGCCTGCAGCTTCCAAAACTAAGAAAGGACATACCAATGACTGCCTGGACACTTCCCATTTTCTCTCCATACATTCCAGCATCAATCTTCAGCCTTTGGGTCCTGTTTCTCTGACAGACATTTGTTGTAGAGCAGGTATTATGAAGGACTTACCTACCCTGTCTTGGCAGAGTTAGGCTGTCGACTTCCCTGCTACCAAGTTTTGTCCTTTTTGGACAGCAGTCTGTCTGCAGTTGGTGCAAGGGTTTTTTTCCTTTCTCTTGACAATTTTTTTTCTTATATGGAACCTACAGAAAATTCAGTAGGGCTATCCCAAAGCATGTTGTCTTCTTCAAGGAAATAGTGAATATCTGATTCTTTAAAAATCACTCTGCTGATTTACTCTGAAGGCCAACTGAAGACTCCACAACTATATTCTCTGACTGTAAGAAAATATTTCCTTCCCCAAAGAGATACTGAATAGGTAATTATTCATTGTAACTGTAATGCTTGCCAGTTTGCATATTTTCCTTCTATTTTGACCTGTTAGTGTTTGTTAAAATTTCTAATTACCTACTGGATTTTTTTCAACATTAGATTAAATGTACCCATAAAATTGATTATCTGGAATATAGGTCAAAAAATATAAAGTAGAATGAGTAACAGAGAAAAAATGTATTGGGATTTTTGAAGAGATAGGAAGCACAGTTAGTAAATATCATCTACTACATATTTACATACTACCCAAGCAAAAAATGGAGACTGGGCTATAGCTAATAGTTTAATTACCTTATGAATAGTAGTTTTCCAATAGTTGGAAGCAATGATATGAGTTTCAAGTACAAATGGTCATACATCTGGCAATCATGAAGGAAATCACGATCAAGTATACTATAATAAAAATGGAAAAATCCAAAGAAATGCAAATAGAGTTAAAAGAGAAGAAATAGAAATAGTCTAATCAGAAAGCTTAATTCTGATCCAAACAAGCCAGAAGGTCTACTGGGAGAATAATGGCAAAATGTGCTCTGGATATTTCTTGGTTAATACAAAGATGGAATTGCATCCTCAAAGTTCTGATTTGGACACCAGCATTACACAAACCACATGTCTATTTTAACAACTGTGATTCATTACTCAGGATGTGGGGGCAAGGTGATCAGATGTTCAAGGTTATACTAGGTTACATGAGTTCAAGTCCAGCTTGGGATAACTGAGACACTACATATAAAACAAAACAAACAAACAAACAAAAACAAAAAACAAAAACCTGAATAGTTGACAGTTTCTTAGAAAAATGTATTTTACCAATGAGTCAATGTCATTTTCTGACGAACCCGTAAAAGGACTGTGCCATTAGTTGAATTAAACTAAACCTTTTAAATTTTGGTAGAGTAGGAATACATTTGCAAATAAGAAAAAAAATCAGTGATGTAAAAGTAAATGAAGGTTAGTAAATGATAAAAATGGGTAATATCAGTGAATAGCTTTAAAATGAATAATAATATCTTTCTTGGGCAAATGTGTCATGTTTGGTAAAAACAAATTGTGTGTGTGTCAAAAACAGGATAACAAGATAAAAATAGGTAAGGATAATACCTCGAAGCTGTTATGATAAAAGTTAACATATAAGTTTCTTTAATGAGAAACATGGCATTTTATAAATTTAACAATTTCCTGAATAAAATAATAAAGAACAATCCCTTTTGTAATAACAAATTACACATAATAGTAAGTACATAATCATAAATAATAAGGAACTCCATAAACAAGGTGAACATATAAAAATAGATATTGACATCTTTTATAGAACTTTAATTGTGTGTGTGTGTATGTTTGCACATATATACATGCTCACACAGAGGAGGGTAAGTCTCTTTGGATGTTAGAAGAGAGTTTTCAATTCTTTGGAGCTGGAGTTATAGGCATTTGTGAATTATTCTATGTGGTCCTAAGATCCAAGCATTGGTCCTCTTCAATAAACAGTGAGTTCTCTTACTCCTGTTTTGTGGCTCCAGATGTTGACATTTTGAAGGTAAATTAATAATATTAACCTGGTGAAATTTAAAAGTAAATTAACAATACTAATCTTGTGTAACTTGCATAATCAAAATCATAAGTGTTTTACAAAAAATTATTTTCTCTGTTTTAAATTGAAAATAGATTCTTTCATGCAATACATCTCGACCACTGTTTTTCCTCTCCACTTCTCCTAGCTCTAAGAGCCCATAAAACCCATAGAGGAAAATCTAGTACTATTATTCTGTTAAAGGACCCTAGCAAAAAATTACTCCTAATTATATATCTCTATGCCTTTAGGCCAGTCCATCACTCAAACCTCATTAGAGAAGATACTTCTGAACTAGATGTAATTCACATAGAAGCACACACCTAGGCAATATGTACAGACTGAGACTTAGGAACACTCAGCCAAAATATGATATCTGTATCAAAACCCACCACTGAAGACCTAGGGATCTATGTGGAAAAGGAAGTGGAAAGACTTTACAAGCCAGAGATGATGGAAGACTCAAAGGAATCAATATCTTCTGGACACAACAGGACTGGTGGCATAAAATTCACAAAGACTGTGACAGCATGCACAAAACCTGCACAAAATCAAACCAGGCAAAATCACAGCATGGAGAAGAAGTAGACACAAAATATTGCTACTATCAAGAATCTGTCTGTACTCTATACCTGCTGAAGAAGGAGGAAAACAAACAAACAAACAAACAAAACAACAATAACAACAACAACAAACCACGTTTCTCCAATAGAATCTCATTGAATATAACAAACTCCAGGGTAGGCTCTATGATCAGGAGTCAGTGCCCAACACAAAATAGACTCTGTGTGTGTGTGTGTGTGTGTGTGTGTGTGTGTGTGTGTGTGTGTGT